>JAKRSK010011519.1:0-16032 GCA_029891615.1 Natrix natrix natrix
ACTGTGTAATATGTGTGTGTGTGTTGTATTTGTGCTGTATGTATGTATGTTCCAGCATATTAGCTTAAGCAGGCATACGCCTTTAGTGAGGAAGGTCACCCAATCGCCCAAACATTGAGAGCATTGAAATGAAGTTGTCTGTTCCAGGCCACTCTTGCATTCAAGAAGTGGATAATATGCATAGCATAATTGAACGTGCTATGCTACCAGCAGGATTCTTTTCACCAGTTTCTTTCCTAAGATTGCTGAAAAAGCCAAGCGACGCCAGCCGTTCAAAATCATCCAGGTGAAGCCCGCACATTTTAAAAATTACTCCATGTGTTCAAAGCAGTTTCAGTACAGTAATGTGCCGTATGCTAAAGTTTCACAACTAAAATTCATCCAGGTCCATTCAACAGTAAGGTTCACGACGACCTTTGCTGTGGAAGATTGGAACACGGTCATCATCCGTGCCTTTGAAAAGAAGACGAGAAGTGTTTGCAGGAAACCTGCTTCCCCCAACACTGCCTGCCGCATCTGTTACATTTCCTGTGCCTAAGACAGAATTACAGGTACAAACAGTATCTAAAGCAAAACAAGATGACATCAAATGGATGCCTAAAGTCAATAATGACTATTACTGCACCATTTTGAAGAAACCGTTATGCAAAACTTTCGTTAAATAGTAATTCTCGGTACTAAGACATGCATTTACATTCTTACATTTAATACTGAACCTTCAAATAGTAATTTACAAGCATTTTATGGTCACAAAAACACATTTAAGTTAATATCAAGTTGAATTCAGTGCTTTTTTCAAAAAAAATTATTAAACTTTGTAATTCTCATTTTTATGGTGTGACAAGGTTCTATCTGATATTTGGAGCCTCTAGTAGGACTCCAAGATGAGTCACCATCAGCTTTATTTTTTTTCTTACATGCACTATTTGTTGGTATGCTCATATTTTTTTCCTTTCCCGGGGTAACCAGTACAATTTTTAAAAATGTTTAAGGCTCATTTCCCACAAAATGGTTACGACACACATAGAACCCTGTAATTCTGAGGTAGCGTATTGTTGGCACATAAGCTTGGGTGATTTGAAGATTGTTTATTCAATTGAATGATGGATTTGGCTACTGTCTAATATACTTTCAAATTTTACTACAGACTCTTTCAGCTTTTGGTGGATGAGAAAACCATCTTCGTCCATCTTCGGTACCTATGGTGTAGAATAGATGCTGAGTCCTATCAAGTTCAACCAAATTTTTGTCTTTTAGTTGTATTTCACATAACCCAATGATATCTCAATGAACATTGTTGAGTTCAATCAGCAGTTCTTTTAGTCAAGCGTCTATTTTCAATGTTCAAATGTTGAGCATTTCTATGTCCAAAATCCAAAGGCAGCCTGATTTGGCCCAGTGATTCTTAGCGTACTCTGCCTTTCAGCGGATCTTCCCACTGCTGTGGCTAGTTGCCCAAGGGTCTCAGGGGAATGAGGGCTATTTTTAGGTTGTATGACATGTTAAAAGAATAGACTATAATCTGTCACACTAGTCCATTGCGGGTTGGCAGATACGATCGGTGTTAGTCTGGGCTATCCATCATGGCCTGTTTGACTTAGGTGACTCTTCTGGACATGTACATGTCCAATGACCTAATCCATTAATCCATTTAACTACATGAGCCCCTTCATCTCATCAAGACCTCAATCATAGAAAGAGCTTCAGGAGCGTATTTGATGGAGAATATTCATGATACCAGTGGTTGTCATGTTATGACATCAATTGGGACCAAATTGGGGCTGATTGCCATTGATGTTGTTAAGTGAAGAGGTATAATGTGCTATGTCACATGACTGCATTTCTTAGCCACAGCAATCCAGCCAAGCAATCCAGCCAGTTCTGGTTGTCCCTGATTGGATATAGCAAGAAGCAGAGGGAGTCCAAAAAAAGGATTGCAGGTGTTTTTGAAGTTGAAATATTCACTGAAATATATTAAAAACAAGTAAATTAGAACAGAATCACATCAATCCAATCCTATATTTGAAGACTATATTTGAAGAAAAACTATGTTGTTGTTTTTTAAAACTAACACATTAAATTATTTATCAAATAGCATTTTTGTCCAATCAAAACTAGCCACGTTGAAATGGACAATATTTGAAGCTGATGAATAACTTTTTGGCAGAAACTAGCAGCTAGAATATTAGCAAGATTTTCCATCACGTTTGCTTTTGGAACAATTCAACCAAGCATATCAAGACAAGCTATCTAAATTCTATTTCTAATGCATGAGAGAATGCATTTTGTCTAAAATCACTTATTACATGGCTGAATGATATAGCTCAATTATGGGACATCTGTGGCTCTTCTGCATCCCTGATGTGGAATTCTGCAAAATTTGAAAATCTCAGAAAAACAACTGTTTTTTTCTATGACACATATGTGAATTGTCTATGAAACAATGGCCACTCAGTATGATAATTTCACTTTTTGTATGTTAAATTATATTTCACATAATTTCACATTTGCTCTCCAATAATGATGGCAACTCATTTTTGACTATGTTATTTTAGTTAAACGTTTTTGAATAGATATACCTGGGAACTCCTGGGAATAACCTTGGAATTGGTTTGAAACGTGTCTTCACGCTGTGTTGCGTTTTGATGATGGGTTATTTCACTGTGGTAGCAAAAATCGATATAAGTAATTTAACAATGAAATATTCAAGACAGATTTATTAAAAGGTGAAGTTTATTTACATATAGACCATAATTCAGAATGAAAGAAAAACCTATCATAATACTTACTCCACTTCCATTTCGATCCGCTTGTTGCTTCCATCAGAGTCGTAATATGCTGCTTTGTGGCTCCTGATACCATAGTGCTATAAAACAATAAACATTGTGTTGCAAAATATATTTTATTTTTACTACTGAATCTTGTATGATAACTCTTCTACTGAGTAAAAAAACACAATGTCTTAAAAACTGTATTATTTATCTTTTCAACATACTCATAAGTCTTATCTGAAGTTTCAGAAGAATCTGAAAAGAGTTAAACAAATATTTTAGAACAGTATTATCTGGATACTTCATTGTTTATATGCTGTGGCACGTTAAAAAAATAAATTTTATTAAATTGCATTAACCTATAATCTTACAACTGCTTATTTTGCAACGCAAAATGTGAGGTTCCGAAGGGATAATGAAACCAGCCAAACACAGAAACGGTTTGAAATGCAGTTTGTATTCTTCTTTCAGCACGAACTGACCAACAAAGCATTAAGGCAATGAATAAATTGTCAGAGCTGCCACCCTCTGCTTCCCATCACCTTTTATAGCTACATTGGTAATTAAGATAAGCCGCACCCCACGCGTGCGCACACCCATCACTTTGTGACCCAGAGTGAAACCACCCGGCAATTAATCATGGATTGCTAGCATGAATTTCTTCAGTTTGTGTAGGTGGGACGGTGAATCTTGGCAGCTGGCCTAGTCTTCTCCCCTGAATGGCAGCTCCAGGCCTCGGAGCTGACATCGTATAGAGCAGGGGTGGGTTTCAAAAATTTTACTACCTATTTTGTGGGCGTGGTTTAGTGGTTATGTGACTGGGTGGGCGTGACCAACTTGTAAAATGTGGTGAAGTTCACTTAACAATGCTCTTGCCTAGCAACCAAAATTTTGGTCTCAATTGTAGTCCTAAGTCAAGGACTATCTCCGCCTTCTTCTGCATGGCAGCCTTGTCCTAGTAAACTCCTTCTTTCCGGCAATTTTCCTCTCTATTAGAGGCACCAAAATAATTCAGACAATATAAGGTTTCCTGCTTCAGCAGGGGGTTGGACTAGATGACCTCCAAGTACCCTTCTAGCCCTAAATTGCTGTGCTATCTTTCTTTCTTTTTTTTCTTTCTCCCTTCCCTCTGTGGGAAGCAACCCCACCCCAAATAAAATATTACTCATAAGAAAAGGCTCCCAGAAAAGGAAAAAATCAAGCTGCTAACAAAGAAACCTGCCTGAGGCTCATTCCACGTTACTACCAGATAGAGATAATGAGATAATGAGCCTATAGAAAGTTTGGCTCCATTCACACAAGCAAGGAATCATCCAAACACAAAGCCCATGTTGCACAAACCCCAAAACTTCAAAAATATAGACCCATATAAGAATCCTTCCTTTTATCCAGTTTATTGTTGTTCAGCTGACCCAGAAACAAACTGCTGAATGTCACTTTGCAAACCTCCTTCTGAGCAGCTTTTCAATTTAAAGCAGGGGTCTCCAAAGTTTGCAGCATTAAGACTTGTGAACTTCAACTCCCAGAATTCCACAGCCCGGCACGCTCAGTTTGGACACTCAGATTTAAAGCGACAGCATTTGTTTTCTCCTTTGCTGAATCTCCTGGCTGAAAAGTGAGTTTTGTTCTAACACCTCTCTCTTTCTTTCTTTTTCTTTCTCTTTCTTCCTCCCACACTCCCCCCTCTCTTTTTTACTTTTTAAAGTCTTTTTTCCTTGCCTGAACCGGCAGGGAAAAAAGACTTTAAAAAAAAATTCTGATGAAACTTCTGACAGGAGAACTACCATTATTACCGGTCTGGTCTGGTCCGCCAGATTTTTACTACCTCTTCTGGCATTCCGCACCATACCGAGAGGAACCCACCTCTGGTATAGAATAATACAAAAGAACTGGATTGCTATTATAACTATTTTGATGTATTTAAAGAAAGCATGCTTCTAAAAGGTTATAGAATTCCTGTGAGGGAGGATGAAGGGACGACATTCCCAATTGTTATTTTCCAAAGTAGAGAATCATCAACTGAAACATGTTTATTTCTCTCCCACAAATGGAAGAACAAATCTTACCATCATTGTCATAGGGTTTTCTTTCTCTGTTGAGGTATATGGAGTCAAATGTTTTACACATTTTTGGAGTGTAAGAGAAGAATAATTAGCTATAAAGGTGTACTGCTGATGTTACTTTGTTGGTTAATGAAATGTCTCCAAGAAAACAACTAAACTCAGAGAGCACCAAGGACCCCCACTTCTCTATCTGATGAAAACTGAATGTATTTCCTTCACCCCTTCCTTATATACAGTATAATATGGCTGTGATTAACAGTAGTTGCTTTCTCATCACTAGAATCCTAGGGCTGGAAGGGATCTTGGAGGTCTTTTGGTCCAACCCCCTGAACAAAGCAGGAATTCTTACACTATCTGAACAAATCGACATCTAATCTTTGTTTTGAAAACTTCCAGTGATGGAGAAGCCACCACTCTAGGAGGCAAGCTATTCCATTGATTAATTGCTCTCACTGTCTGGAAATTTCTTAGTTCCAGATAGAATCTCACTTTAAAGAGCTTCTACACATTGCTTCTTGCCTAGATCTTAGGTGCTTTTGAGAATAAGTCAACCCTCTCATCTGTATGACTCTCTCTCAAGCACTGGAAGAAAGCTGTCATGCCATCCCTAATCTTTCTCTTTGATAATAATAATAATAATAATAATAATAATAATAATAATAATAATAATAATAATAATAATAATAATAATAATAATAATAATAATAATAATAATAATAATAATAATAATAATTTATTAGATTTCTAGACTGCCCCCTCTCCCCGGAGGCTAGACATAGCTAGTTCCTTTAACCAATCATCATATAATTTAACCTCTAGACCTCGTATCATCTTATTTGCTCTTCTCTACTCTGCACTCTTTCTAAACTCTCAGCATTTTTTGGTATTGTGGCAACTAGAACTGGATGCAGTTTCCATGTGTGGCCTCATTAATGTGGTATAGAGCTGTACTATCACTTGTGATTATGATGCAATCCTTCTCTTGAGGTGGCCTAAAACTGCATTGACTTTTTTGGCTCATAGTTAAGTGTTGGTCCACTACAGAGATGGGTTGCTCCCTGTTCTGCCTGGTTCTGCCGAACCAGTAGTGGTAATCTGTCCTGGGTCACAGAACTGGCAGTGACCCAGGCTGGCCATGCCCCCAAATCAGTTTCCTGGTCTCCCTTGCTGTTGCTGGCATCTTTTAAATTCTCTTTTAATGGTCTTTGTGCATGCACAGAACCATTTACAACAAATTGTGCAAAGCACGCATGTGAGCAAACTGGTACCAGCTTGCATAGGAACTCACCCCTGATCCATTCGGACACCTAGATCCCTCCCATAGTTGCTACTATTCAGCCAAGTACTGCCTATTCTGTGCATTTGTTTTCTTCCTGCAAATGTGATCAGGTCCCCTTCTATCCCTTCATTTAGTTCATTGATGAATATATTGAAGAGCTCAAGACAGAACCTTGAAGTACCCCATAGCATGCTTCCCTCCAGGTAGATGTATTTTCACTGAGGTCTACATGCTGAGTATGGTCGGTCAGCCAAGTGCAAAGCCATCTGGGGATGATACTGTCTATCCCACATTATTTTATCTGATGCAGACATAGGCTGTGGTCTACTTCGTCACATGCCTTACGGAATTCTACATATACTACATCCATAGCATTTCTTTGAGATGTTAATTCAGGCCGCTAATTAAGATACTAATTTAATTACACCTCCTTTATATAGTACCTGTGTTTTCCTTGGTGTTTTTCCAAGCAAAAGTTTTTCACTTGGAATGTCTGCTTCCTTTTGGGGACATCCTGGCCAAAATATAACAAAATAACTAGTACTTGTAAAGCTAAACTGAAGAAGAAATAAATCACCTTCATTTTAAAAGTGAAGATAATTAAAATGTTCTTAAGCTAAAATTATATTCACTTCCTTTACTTTTAAAGAGTTACTCCTTCAAGTACTTGTTTTGTTTCGCAAGGCTTTCTGCTTTCTCTTGCCTAGAACTCATTCTCCTCCAGCTAAGATGCAGAAAATACAAGAAACAGTCAGCAATCATAGAATACAAATAAGCAAACAAAAAGTTAAAACTGGATTGTAAGGGAAGTGAATCACTTACATCTCTTATCGTGGCATTTTTCTCAGCCATCTTCTGATGTTTTTTTCCACTGAGATATTTCATCTCCCCTTGTTCTGTGTTTTTATGAAAAAACACTTGTGCTATTATACAACATTCATGACAGACATTGTATATTTAGCCACCAATGACACACCAAATTAAGACAGGTCATTACAAATGGCCCAATCCATTTAAATTTTGAGAGATTTTGAGTGAGATTTTTTTGATCAGCTTTACTGGCATTGGCTTTGGCAGAGTGCCAAGATGATGATTGAACTTGACTCTCTGGAGGAAATAAAAATCAAACTACTTCAATTGGGTCCACTACTTGTGAGGATTATTCAGATTAGGGCAAATTGTTGATTCCATAAATCCTACCTCTCCTTTTTTGTTAAAAAAAGTTTCTGTCTACCACACTGCCAAGCATATTAAATCCTCAAATGACCTATAGGAAGTAGAGCTCTTTGCCCTATGTCCTTTTCTAGTATGAACTAAAAAGGGACATATTTAGACATCCTTCCCTTCCTTTAAAAATGCCCTGAAATTTATGAGCCCTTCTACATGGCATTTAGAATAATACTGAGTTTAAGCATAAAAAATGGCTACATTTCCAAATTAAAGTTATTATTAATTACCATCTGAGACACATATAAGAGATAAAAGTACGTTGCAAAACCAGGGCCTGTATTTTCTTCTTAAATAATGATAGCAGTATTATAATTTATAGAGGGAAAATATCTGATTTCAAAGCCATGGCATTTTTCTGTACTGCAAAATGTTGGTGGTTTGAAGGTGGGATGAAGTATGCAGAAGATACAACAGTAGTGGGCCTTGTTGAAGATGACAATGAAGGTTCTTATCACAAGGAAGCAGAGGGTTTGGTGAACTGGTGTAAAAAAACAGCCTCATTTTAAACAGGAAAAACTAAAACAGGTGTGTCAAACTCACAATGACATGTTGTCAACTGATGTATCACAACTTTTCCCCCCTTTGCAGGGGTGGGTGTGACCAGCGCGTGATGCATCTGGCCTGTGGGCTGCGGGTTTGACACCCCTGAACTAAAGAGATTATTGCTGATTTCAGAAAAGGCAGGTACGGTCACACACCTCTGTATATTAATGATTAATGTGGAGGTAGTTAGCAGAATCAAGTGTCTGGGTGTGCAACTAACAACTAGGGTAGCTTGGTCGTTCAACAGTGAGAACCTGATGAAGAGGGTACAGCAGCGCCTGCATGTGAAAAGTACATCTTCCTTTCCATGTCCTTACCACTTTCTATAGAGGAATACAATACAATACAATAGCAGAGTTGGAAGGGACCTTGGAGGTCTTCTAGTCCAACCCCCTGCCTAGGCAGAAAACCCTACACTGTTTCAGACAAATGGTCAGCCAGTTACGAATCCATCTGGTGGTGATGCTGTCCAACCCACATTCTTCTATTTTATCTAGTAGTAGGTTATGGTCTACCTTATCAAATGCCTTACTGAAGTCCAAGTAAACTATATCGACGGCATTCCTCTGATCCACTAATTTTGTCACTTTGTCAAAGAATGCAATAAGATTAGTCTGGCATGATCTGTTTTTGACAAACCCATGTTGGCTTTTGGTTATTACTTTGTTTGCTTCTAGGTGTTCGCTAATTCGTTGCTTGATTATTATCGTTGCTTGAATGATCGAGAGCATCCTGTCATATGGCATTACTATCTAGTTTGGAAGAATTACTGCTTCAGATAGGAAGGCGGTGCAGAGATGGTGAGGATGGCAGAAAAGATTATTGGTCATTCACTTCCTTCTATTCAGGACATAGCATATAAAAGATGATTGAGGATGGTCCGCAGTATTATCTGGGATGCTATGCAGACTCTTCATGACCTCTTTTCCTAGTTACCGTCTGAGGCTAGGCTTTGTGGTATCCAGATTCAGCCACAGTTTTGTTTCATACAATATTAAACTCTCAAGTTTCTTCTTTCCACTATGTATTCAGTGATGGACAGTGATTAATATTTATATGCATGTGTGTGTATGTGTATAATATTATACACACGCACATACACACTTTCTTTTGAGAACAGGTAACAACTTCATTTTTAATTTGGGTCAGTGTGCTCACAGTAAAAAATGACAATAAAGGTTTATCTTATCTTATATTCATATATATGTATATGTATATATACACACACACTGTATACACACATGTGTATGACAAACTCAGGACAATTCAGTTGCTGATGACTGTTTATAGTCCCTGATGAGATCTGCAATTAAAGTAGGATTTTTGTCAGGTCCTTATCAGAATGCTGCCATTCTGACAAGAGTGAGGGTAGACATCATGGGCCTTATAATTTGCATGCTTTGCATGAATTCATATGGAATACTGAGGACCTTGAAAGTATCATTCAGTGTAATTTGCCAAAAGCTCACAAATGTAGGTAAAATTGGCAGGCTCTTTAGTGTCATGAAGTTTTGACCCCTTCCTGAAAATCTCTACACCTGGTAAATCATCCTCTTATCTTCCAGCTACAGATTCCAATATAAATTCTCCGCTCTAGATTTCTTTCTTTTGGGAAAGGATGGGTTGGGAGGGTTGCATCCTGAGTGATGTTCCATTTTTTAACTTGTGTTAAGATATATAATTTAAAGCAAAGGTTCTTGCACTGCTTTTCCTGACAAGGGAAGCTGAAAGACAAACATAAATAGCAACACCACTAGTAATTACTAAGCCTGTAAACAAGAAACAGACTCCAAACAGTGTGAGTGTCAGCTCACAAATATTTTGCTGGGTGAACCTTTGTAACGAAGACATCTGCTAGCCGAAGTCAATGTCCAATACACAGTATGTATACTTAGGTACATTTTGCATGTATACAAACACACACACACACACACACACAAACCTTAAATGCTATGCTTTAACTCTCAAGCTGTGCTGAAAGTAATCCTTGTCTTTTTGGAAGATTATTAGCAGAGCTAAAAAAAAATGTGGAAAATGGTTCTGTTGAATCTAGTCCCTTGTCACTTTTTATTTTCCTAATTATATGATAATATACACATAATGAAGTTTATCAGAAAAGCTACTTTTATGATAGCAGAGGATTTTAACATGTGATAGCATTCTAAAGTCACATGAAAACATGCAACAGTATTTAAAGTTTGATCCCTCCCCCCTTGTATCAGGACAAACTGCTTCACAGATCATTCAAATTATTCCAATAGAATTTTAGAAGAGTGTACATATCCAGTTTTTCAATGTTTATTATGCATAAAAATATTATCTATCTGGTAAACAGTCTCAGTCTCTTGTTACAATGAAGTTTCCAATCAATGCTTATACAGTATTTATACCAAAAACATGGACGGTCCCAATTTTTAAGGCAAAGTCTTTCCAAAATATTATTTTGAGGCAGAAGTGTCACTTCTTCCATAATCATATTCGTCATAAAAATCAATGGGTTCCCTTCAGCACAGAATACTTGGAAAAGTTCTAAATAGGTTTCCTACCCTTTCTTGTGCAAAGTAACCTTATACAGATGTGCTATTATGCAATTGATAATTTTGGTTCAAGAATTTGCTTTCCAAAGGGGGAAAAATCACTCTTATATGATTTCTGCCAGCATAGTCAATTGGTGCCAAAGGTCTAGAAATATGTCAAAATTTCTTGTCAGGCACGGGAAAACCAAAACCAACACAATGAATTGCTCAGTAGAATTTTATTGCTGCCTGCCTGTAGACAGGAACCTTCCCAGACTAAAGCACATTCTGCATAAGTGTCACACAAAATCCTGTAAAGATTTAAGGAGATTCTTTTCTGGGTCTTTTCTTTTATACCAACAGCTCATGGCTGATTTCTCTCTTCATTCCTCTCCCCTGCAACTCAGCACCAGGTTCTTTCCCATTTTCTTCCAAAAGTGGGAAAACCCCTTTCTGTTGTCGGACATGTGTTCCCCCATCGTGTCATGCAACTGCTCTAGTTGGGCACCCTGTTTCCCACTTACTTTTGCATCTGCAATAACTACTAGCATTTTTATGGGATCCAACATCTTGATCAAAAGGAAATGGAAAAGGAACCTCTCCAATTCTAGAAACAGAGTTGACATGTTACGTTGCAACTGGAGCTAGCAAAGGCTCTCAATATCCAGGATGACCTTTTAACTGGGCAATCTACTCTCTGCAGCAGAAGAAAGAATGATGATAGTGCTGTGATGTATTCTATGTGATATATGTTAGATATTAGCATATATCGTAGTAAGTCTCCTCTCTGGTCCGCTGCAACAGCGGGAAACAGGTATCGTTCTGATTGGTCGAGGGGCGTACCCGATCCCTATAAAAAGGGAACCCTCCGACCACAGAGCAAGCTGGATCACTACTACTATTAATAAAGAGCTGTTAAGTCACTTCGTGTCCGCAGTCTGTCTCTCGTTGCCCAGATCTAACATTGGCGACGAAGGTGGGATGAGAGACAGATAGGACGAAGAACGCTACCTCCAGAATCTCCGGATTTGATCCAGCCCAGGAATTCGGCAGAAATTCCGGCAGCCATCTCAGATCACCGCAGCGCGGCAAATTCAAACAGAGAAGATGGCGATGCATGCTCCCCCCGCTCCTTTCGACCCAGCAAACGACGAATGGGAAGCTTTCATGATTCGTTTCGAGTGTTTCCTCGAAGCGAACGAATACATGGGGATCACCGATGCGAGGAAGAAAAACATCTTCCTCGGCTACTGCGGAAAGGAAGTCTTCAATACGGCCAGAGACCTCACAGCGCCTACTCCAATACAGGCAGTATCGTGGACGGCGTTGCAACAGGCTCTGCAAACTCATTACGCGCCAAAACCTTCCCGCCACGTTTGCCGCCAGGAATTCAACACGCGGAACCAGAAGGCGGGAGAGTCAATCAACCGATATGTTGCAGCCCTGCGAAAAGCAGCAACTCACTGCGAGTTCAGGGACCTGGACGAGCACATCCTGGCACAATTTGTCTGTGGGTTAAGAGACATTTCACTACAAAAGAAGCTGTTGGCAAACCCAAATTTAACCCTACAGATAGCACTAAACGAAGCAAGGGCATCAGAGTCAGCAGAAAAATCGTCGGTAACCATACAACGCGGTTTCAGCGGAAGCCAGACAGCACTAAGGCAGTCCAGAGTCCACTACGAGGACACAAACCCCGACTACGAGGATTCTGAGTTCAAGGACAGTCACCTGATGCGGAGCAGTCACGTGAGGCCGGGGGGGAGACCCGGATTCCGTTTGCCGCCCTGCGCAAGCTGCGGAGGGAATCACCCCCGGTCTACCTGTAGGTTCAGGAACGTTGTTTGTTCACACTGCAACAAACTTGGGCACATCGCACGAGTGTGCCGGAGCGAAGTCCCTGCCTCACGGCAGCCACCCATGTACCGCCAACAGAAGCCCAACCCAGGGGCTTGGTGAAACCAAAAAGGGCGCCCAGAGAGAAATCCACAAGTATTTACCCAGAGAGAAAATTTCCAAAGAGCTGAACGAGCGTATCCCCAGAGAGATTACTCACAAGGAGTTGAGCGAGCGTATCCCCAGAGAGAATACACACAAAGAGCTGAAAGAGCGTTCTATCAAGACGCTCAACGAGAGTATTTTCAGGATGTTGACGATGAGATAGAGTTGACCCAGAGAGAGGAGTTGCGAACGTATCTCACCACAATACATCAGGTCCGCCCTAAGCGGCCAAAAAGGCTGAGAGTCACAGTCCTCGTGGAGGGCTCACCCTGCGAGCTAGAAGTTGACACAGGATCGACCCTGACGATCATTTCATGGGCATCCATGAAACAGGCTATCCCTAGCCTCAGAAAGAGCCAACTACGCGCTCCAGACGTCCTGCTACGAGACTACCAGGGGAACCAAGTCCCCATCGTGGGCCAAGGCACATTCCACATCCGTTTCAAGGACATCGAAGCCCAGCTGCCCGTGACCATCGCCAGCGCACCGTTACAGAACCTTCTGGGGCTTGATTGGTTTGAAGCCCTGGGGTTAGAAGTCACCGGAATCAACGCCGTGAGAAACAGCAGCGCTGAACAGATTTTTAAGGAATTCGAGGATGTGTTCAGCCCCGGTCTTGGTAAGTATGTGGGTAAACCAATATCATTCAATTTAGACCCCAAAGTGGCGCCAATCCGACTTAAACCGAGACGAGTGCCTTTTGCACTCCGCCCAAAAATAGATAAGGAAATAGATAAGTTGGTGGAGCAAGGAATCCTTGAGCCGGTAGATCACGCGCGCTGGGAAACACCCATCGTGACCCCAGTCAAACCAGACGGATCAGTCCGCATCTGCGCGGACTATAAATGCACAATTAATGTCGCGCTACAACAGAGCGCATATCCTGTGCCTGTAGTACAGCACTTATTGCACTCGTTGGGGCCAGGAAAGGTATTTGCTAAATTAGACATGGCACAAGCTTACCAGCAACTGCCAGTTGATAGCGCCACAGCGGAGGCCCAAACTATAGTGACGCATAGAGGAGCATTCAAATGCAACCGGCTACAATTCGGCGTGAGCATTGCCCCAGGATTGTTCCAGAGCGTCATGGAACGACTTTTGCAAGGGATACCGGGAGTCGTCCCATATTTTGACGACATCTTGGTGTCCGCTGCAAACGAGGAGCAATTAAATAAAAGAGTCAGATCTGTTTTGGCCAGAATCAGAGAAAAGGGTCTCCGCCTTAAAAAGGAAAAATGCCAAATTAACGTGCCTAGCGTAGAATTCCTGGGTTATAGAATCGATGGTCAGGGAATACACCCCACTTCAAAGAAAATCAAGGCGATCCAGGACGCCCCCACACCACGAAACCAGACCGAGTTGCAGGCTTTCCTCGGATTACTTAACTTCTACAGCGTTTTTCTGAGGCAGAAGGCGACCGTTGCTGAGCCACTACACCGTCTACTCCAGAGGAACGCACCATGGAAATGGGGACGATCCGAAGCTGCAGCTTTCGCCGGGGTAAAGCGCCTGCTCACCACTGACTCACTGCTTGTCCAATACAGCCAGACCCTACCGCTGGTATTGACCTGCGACGCATCACCCTTCGGAGTTGGAGCAGTCCTCAGCCACAGGATGCCCGACGGAAAAGAAGCACCCATCGCCTTCTACTCCAGAACTCTTTCATCGGCCGAAAGGAATTACAGCCAAATGGACAGGGAAGCGCTGGCTGCTGTAGCTGGAGTAAAGCGTTTCCACGAATACCTCTACGGCCGCGATTTTGAACTAATTACAGATCACAAACCGTTGTTGGGACTTTTGGCGGGAAACCGCCCCACCCCGGTTTCCCTTTCTCCACGCATGACCAGGTGGACTGTTTTCCTGGCTGCGTATTCATACAAATTGATTCATCGACCGGGCTCCACTCTCGGACACGCAGACGCACTCAGCCGTTGCCCATTACCTGACATTCTACCAGACCCCACTCCAGAAGTACCGGTATTGCTCATTGACTGTTTGGATTCTGGACCGGTTTCTTCCTACGACGTTGCAAGGTTCTCCTCTAAAGACAATTTAATAAAACAAGTTCAAACTTGGGTTTGGAGGGGGTGGCCGAAGGGAAATGTGGGCCCGGAATTCAAAATGTTTTGGTCAAAACGGGATGAACTCTCAGTGTTACAAGGTTGTTTGTTGTGGGGGGATCGAGTTGTTATTCCGTATGTTTTACGTAGGAATGTATTAGATGCTTTACATGTGGGTCATCCGGGGATTGTTAGAATGAAGGCGTTAGCAAGAAGCTACGTGTGGTGGCCAAACATGGACAAAGAAATAGAGGAGTGGGTGGCCACTTGCGACCCCTGCCAGGAATCTAGACCAGCACCCCCGGAAGCGCCCGCCACAGAATGGGAGAAACCTAAAGCACCCTGGTCGCGAATACACATCGACTTCGCAGGACCATTCCAAGGTCAGACTTTCCTTATAGTTGTGGATGCATACTCGAAATGGCTAGAAGTAATCCTAATGACTTCAACCACGGCAGAGGCAGTCATTAAGGTTTTACGGCGGCTTTTCGCCACCCATGGCCTGCCCGACCTCCTGGTCTCCGATAACGGGCCCCAATTCACGGCCATGCAATTCGAAACGTTTTTAGCAGGTCAGGGAATTCGGCACGCCCTCGTCGCGCCATTCCATCCGGCATCAAACGGACAGGCGGAGAGAATGGTGCGATTCGCAAAAGAGGCCCTCGCTAGGATGGGTCCAGGTGATTGGCAAACACGCATTGACCATTACCTCCTAATTCAGCACATTACCCCAAGCGCAACAACGGGTAGGAGCCCCGCTGAACTACTCATGGGCCGCCGTCTACGGTCTCACCTGGACCGTCTTCACCCAAATTACTCTGCCACAGCGCCCCCAGACTCCACAAGCAAAATTCGGTCTTTCAGAATAGGGGATTCAGTATACGCCCACAACTATGCAGGGGGAACATTGTGGATGCCGGCAACGGTCATTGGCATCACGGGTCCACGATCGTATCTGTTGGAACTGGAAGATGGGCGGAACTGGAAAAGGCACATCGATCAACTGCGGGGTCGCCTAGCACACTCAGACCTTCGAAACGAAGACGAGATTTTCCTGCCTACAGAAAGTCAGCCATGCGAGAGCCCCATCATAGAAAACTACGACACCTGCGAACCAAGCTTGGAACAAGAAAACACGCACGAAGCAGAGCAAACCCCGGACAACGCAGCCGAGCAGACTCCAGAACGCCCTAGCAACGAAGGCACACAACCTCCCGAGCGTGAAACAGGAAAAGCACCCGATCCTGCAACCACCTCTAACCAACCCGAACTACGACGCTCCTCCCGAGCAAGACAAACACCCACATACCTAAAAGACTATGTTACCTACCGCAACGTTCCATCTAGGAGGGGAGGGGTGTTAGATATTAGCATATATCGTAGTAAGTCTCCTCTCTGGTCCGCTGCAACAGCGGGAAACAGGTATCGTTCTGATTGGTCGAGGGGCGTACCCGATCCCTATAAAAAGGGAACCCTCCGACCACAGAGCAAGCTGGATCACTACTACTATTAATAAAGAGCTGTTAAGTCACTTCGTGTCCGCAGTCTGTCTCTCGTTGCCCAGATCTA
>JAKRSK010011520.1:0-7500 GCA_029891615.1 Natrix natrix natrix
ACATGGCTGTATGTATGTATGTTCCAGCCAGTGGTGGGTTTCAAATTTTTTTGGAACCTACTCTGTGGGTGTGGCCTCCTTTGTGGGAGTGGCTTGCTGGCCATGTGACCTGGTGGGAGTGGCTTGGCAGTCATGTGACCAGGTGGGCATGGCTAACTTGGAAAATGTGGTGAAACTCACTTAACGATGCTCTTGCTTAGCAACCAAAATTTTGGGCTCAATTGTGGTCATAAGTTCTTTTTCTTTCTTTCTTTCATCTCTCTCTCCCACTTTCTTTTTTTCTTTTTCTTTTTCTCTCTCTCTCTGGCTCTTTGTCTCTCTCTCCCTCTCTCCCTCTCTGTCTCCCTCTGTCATTTTCTCTGGGTGTCTATCTGTCTGTCTCTCTCTCTGTATCTCTGTCTCTCTCTCCTCCTTCCCCCATCTCTGTCACTCTGTGTGTGTGTGTCTGTCTCTGTCTCTCCCTCTGTCTCTCTCCCCTCCCTTCCTCTCTCTCTGTCACTCTGTGTATGTGGGTGTGTCTGTCTCTCACTCATTCACTTAATCACTCACTCTGTGTGTGTCTCTCTATCTTTCTCTCCCTCCCTCCCCCTCTGTCTCTGTGTGTGTGTGTGTGTGTGTGTGTCTGTCAGTCTCTCTGATTCCCTCCCTCACTCCCTCTCTCTGTTCCTCTCTCTGTCTGTCTGTCTGTCTCACTCACACACACACACACTGTGGTCACCTTGTTGAGTGTTCCAATCACATTTGAAACACTCAACAACTGGCTTGCATTTATGGTATTTTGCAGCATTCTGCAGTCATAGGACCAAAATATATGCTTTTAACCATATATTTTGGTCCTATGACTGCAGAATGCTGCAAAATACCATAAATGCAGGCCAGTTGTTGAGTGTTTCAAATGTGATTGGAACACTCAACAAGGTGACCACAGTGTGTGTGTGTGTGTGTGTGTGAGTGAGACAGACAGACAGAGAGAGAGAAGAACAGAGAGAGGGAGTGAGAGAGGGAATCAGAGAGAGACTGACAGAGTCTGACAGAATCAGAGAGGTACTTTTAACTACCTGGCAGCGGCGTTTTTCCTTGGGGGGCTCCTCAGAACATCCCAAGACTTCGGAGGGAAGCCTCCAGCCTGGAGCAGGAGCAAAGCCCCTTTTCCAACTGGCCTTTCCTCGCTTGGAGGGCTTTGGAGGGAAGCTTCTGCATAAGCCCGGCCGAGTGACAACAAGTTCCCACTGTTACGAAGCCTCGGAGGCTGTAATTTTCTGAGCTGTGCGCGCGCGCCTGTTTTCCACGGCGTGGAGCAGCAGCGAGGTTTGTGTGGCCGGCAATCACTCCAAATGCCATCCGGGAAGACGAGGAACGTGAGGGGGGACCGTTGACGGCCTCCGCAATCATCGCTCGCCTCGCAGAGCCTCGCTGCTGCTCCACGCCGTGGAAAACAGGCGCGCGGCGCACAGCTCAGAAAATTACAGCCTCCGAGACTTCGTAACGGCGGGAACTTGTTGTCACTCGGCCGGGCTTATGCAGAAGCTTCCCTCCGAAGCGTTCTGAGCCTTGGAGGCTGTAATTTTCTGAGCTGTGCGCGCGCGCCTGTTTTCCACGGCGTGGAGCAGCAGCGAGGCTCTGCGAGGCGAGCGATGATTGCGGAGGCAGTCAACGGTCCCCCCTCGCGTTCCTCGTCTTCCCGGATGGCATCCTGAGTCATTGCCGGCCACGCAGAATCTCGCCGCTGCTCCACGCCGTGGAAAACAGGCGCGCGCGCACAGCTCAGAAAATTACAGCCTCCGAGACTTCGTAACGGTGGGAACTTGTTGTCACTCGGCCGGGCTTATGCAGAAGCTTCCCTCCAAAGCCCTCCAAGCGAGGAAAGGCCAGTTGGGAAAGGGGCTTTGCTCCTGCTCCGGGCTGTAATTGCGCCTATGTTTTCCATGGCGTGGGGCCGCGGCCAGAAGACAAGGAACAGCAGTGGCGGCGGGGAGTCAGCCCCGATGCAAAAAACGCCAAGGGGGCGGGGCAGGAAATTACTTCCGGGTTCATTCTTCAACCGGATCGCGAGATCCGGTGCGATCCGGTAGAAACCCACCACTGGTTCCAGCATATTAGCTTAAGCAGGCATAAGCCTTTAGTGAGGAAGGTCACCCAATCGCCCAAACATTGAAAGCATTGAAATGAAGTTGTCTGTACCGCCACTCTTGCATTCAAGAAGTGGATAATATGCATAGCATAATTGAACGTGCTACGCTACCAGCAGAATTCTTTTCACCGGTTTCTTTCCTAAGATTGCTGAAAAAAGCCAAGTGACGCCAGCCGTTCAAAATCATCCAGATGAAGCCCGCACATTTTAAAAATTACTCCACGTGTTGAAAGCAGTTTCAGTACAGTAATGTGCCATATGCTACAGTATCACAACTAAAATTCATCCAGGTCCATTCAACAGTAAGGTTCAAGACGACCTTCGCTGTGGAAGATTGGAACACGGTTATCATCCGTGCCTTTGAAAAGAAGATGAGAAGTGTTTGCGGGAAACCTGCTTCCCCCAACACTGCCTGCGGCATCTGTTACATTTCCTGTGCCTAAGACAGAATTACAGGTACAAACAGTATCTAAAGCAAAACAAGATGACATCACATTTCCATTGCTGACCATAGGGGGCGAGCAACTGCCCCCTGTGGAACGGGCGCGCAATTTGGGCGTCCTCCTAGATGCCCGGCTGTCAATGGATGACCATGTGGCAGCCGTGGCAAGGGGGGCGTTCCACCAGGTTCGCCTGGTGCGCCAATTGCGCCCCCTACTGGACCGGGATGCCCTACGCACGGTCACTCATGCACTGGTGACGTCTCGGCTGGACTACTGCAATGTCCTCTACATGGGGCTTCCCTTGTGATGCGCTCGAAGACTGCAGCTAGTCCAGAACGCAGCCGCGCGGGCTATTTTTGGGAGTACTAGGTACTCCCACGTAACACCGCTCCTGCGCGAGCTGCACTGGCTGCCTGTGGTCTTTCGGGTGCGTTTCAAGGTGTTAATCACCATCTTTAAAGCGCTCCATGGCTCAGGACCTAGGTACTTGCAGGATCGCATCCTACCACACACTTCCCTGCGACCGATTCGCTCTCACAGGGAGGGGCTCCTCCGGGTGCCGTCCACTAGGCAGTGCCAACGGGCGACACCTAGGAGTAGAGCCTTCTCTGTGATGGGCCCAACCCTCTGGAATGACCTCCCCCCCGATATCAGAACCACCACCGACTTTCTCTCCTTTCGACGAAAACTGAAGACTCACCTGTTCCGTTTAGCCGGCCTGGCCCATTCATAACCTCATTATACCTCTTGGCAGATATATTTTAACTGGGTAATTTTAATTGGGTATTTTTTAGGATTGTTTATATACTGTTTTTATCTGCTTTACCTGTACAGTGTTGTATTGCCTCCTCCTCTATGTTTTTATTTTTGCATGTTTGTAGTCCATTTTATCTATTTCATTTGACTGTACACCGCCCCGAGTCCCTTTGGGGAGAGGGGGCGGTATAAAAATCGAAATAAAGGTAAAGGTAAAGGTAAAGGATGCCTAAAGTCAATAATGACGATTACTGCACCATTTTGAAGAAACCGTTATGCAAAACTTTCGTTAAATAGTAATTCTTGGTACTAAGACATGCATTTACATTCTTACATTTAATGCTGAACCTTCAAATAGTAATTTACAAGCATTTTATGGTCACAAAAACACATTTAAGTTAATATCAAGTTGAATTCAGTGCTTTTTTCAAAAAAATTATTAAACTTTGTAATTCTCATTTTTATGGTGAAACCTAGTGTGACAAGGTTCTATCTGATATTTGGAGCCTCTAGTAGGACTCCAAGATGAGTCACCATTAGCTTTATTTTTTGTCTTACATGCACTATTTGTTGGTATGCTCACATTTTTTTCCTTTCCTGGGGTAACCAGTACAATTTTTTAAAATGTTTAAGGCTCATTTCCCACAAAATGGTTGCGACACACATAGAACCCTGTAATTCTGAGGTAGCGTATTGTTGGCACATAAGCTTGGATGATTTGAAGATTGTTTATTCAATTGAATGATGGATTTGGCTACTGTCTAATATACTTTCAAATTTTACTACAGACTCTTTCAGCTTTTGGTGGATGAGAAAACCATCTTTGTCCATCTTCGGTACCCATGGTGTAGAATAGATGCTGAGTCCTATCAAGTTCAACCAAATTTTTGTCTTTTAGTCATATTTCACATAATCCAATGATATCTCAATGAACATTGTTGAGTTCAATCAGCAGTTCTTTTAGTCAAGCGTCTATTTTCAGTGTTCAAATGTTGAGCATTTCTATGTCCAAAATCCAAAGGCAGCCTGATTTAGCCCAGTGATTCTTAGCGTACTCTGCCTTTCAGCGGATCTTCCCACTGCTGTGGCTAGTTGCCCAAGGGTCTCAGGGGAATGAGGGCTATTTTTAGGTTGTATGACATGTTGAAAGAATAGACTATAATCTGTCACACTAGTCCTTTGAGGGTTGGCAGATACGATCAGTGTTAGTCTGGGCTATCCATCATGGCCTGTTTGACTTAGGTGACCCTTCGGGACACGTACATGTCCAATGACCTTATCCATTAATTCATTTAACCACATAAGCCCCTTCACCTCAGCAAGACCTCAATCATAGAAGGAGCTTCAGGAGCGTATTTGATAGAGAATATTCATGATACCAGTGGTTGTCATGTTATGACATCAATTGGGACCAAATTGGAGTTGATTGCCATTGATGTTGTTAAGTGAAGAGGTATAATGTGCAATGTCACATGACTGCATTTCTTAGCCACAGCAATCCAGCCAGTTCTGGTTGTCCCTGATTGCATAAAGCAAGAAGCAGAGGGAGTCCAAAAACAGGATTGCAGGTGTTTTTGAATTTGAAATATTCACTGAAATATATTAAAAACAAGTAGGTTAGAACAGAATCACATTAATCCAATCCTATATTTGAAGAAAAACTATGTTGTTATTTTAAAAAACTAACACATTAAATTATTTATCAAATAGCATTTTTGTCCAATCAAAATTAGCCAGGTTGAAATGGACAATATTTGAAGCTGATGAATAACTTTTTGGCAGAAACTAGCAAGATTTTCCATCACATTTGCTTTTGGAATAATTCAACCAAGCATATCAAGACAAGCTATCTAAATTCTATTTCTAATGCATGAGAGAATGCATTTTGTCTAAAATCTCTTATTACATGGCTGAATGATATAGCTCAATTATTGGACATCTGTGGCTCTTCTGCATCCCTGATGTGGAATTCTGCAAAATTTGAAAATCTCAGAAAAATACCTGTTTTTTTCTATGACACATCTGTGAATTGTCTATGAAACAATGGCCACTCAGTATGATAATGTCACTTTTTGTATGTTAAGTTATATTTCACATAATTTCACATTTGCTCTCCGATAATGATGGCAACTCATTTTTGACTATGTTATTTTAGTTAAACGTTTTTGAATAGGTATACCTGGGAACTCCTGGGAATAACCTTGGAATTGGTTTGAAACGTGTCTTCACGCTGTGTTGCGTTTTGATGATGGGTTATTTCACTGTGGTAGCAAAAATAGATATAAGTAATTTAACAATGAAATATTGAAGACAGATTTATTAAAAGGTGAAGTTTGTTTACATGTAGACCATAATTCAGAATGAAAGAAAAACCTATCATAATACTTACTCCACTTCCATTTCGATCTGCTTGTTGCTTCCATCAGTCGTAATATGCTTCTTTGTGGCTCCTGATACCATGGTGCTGTAATTGTGTTGCAAAATATATTTTATTTTTACTACTGAATTTTGTATGATAACTCTTCTACTGAGTAAAAAAACACAATGTCTTAAAAACTATTATTTACGTTTTCAACATACTCATAAGTCTTATCTGAGGTTTCAGCAGAATCTGAAAAGAGTTAAACAAATATTTTAGAACAGTATTATCTGTATACTTCATTGTTTATATGCTGCGGTACGTTAAAAATGAATTTTATCATTCATTTATTATTATTATTAAATTGCATTAACCTATAATCTTACAACTGCTTATTTTGCAATGCAAAATGTGAGGTTCCGAATGGATAATGAAACCAGCCAAACACAGAAACGGTTTGAAATGCAGTTTGTATTCTTCCTTTGGCACGAACTGACCAACAAAGCACTGAGGCAATGAATTAATTGTCAGAGCTGCCATCATGTGCTTCCCAACACCTTTTATAGCTACATTGGTAATTAAGATAAGCCACACCCCATACGTGCGCACACCCATCACCTTGTGACCCAGAGCGAAACCACCTGGAAATTAATCATGGATTGTTAACATGAATTTCTTCAGTTTCTGTAGGCGGGACGGTGAGTCTTGGCAGCTGACCTAGTCTTCTCCCCTGAATATTTTAAATGTATATACTGTATGCCTTGTCTAAGCAAAATGTTGATATTTGTAATTGGGACAAAATATGGTGAATTTGGATTTTTAGCAGCAAATAGGCTGACTACAAACGCAGCTGCTGAAAATAATTATTTTGCTATCCTTCTCTCTGTTTATAAAAGTCTGTAAGAATAAAAATGCAATTCCCTGCTTCAAATAGATTTTTCAAAACAATATTATTCTTGCAAATAATCCATATAATTCTTCCAAGGAAAATTCATCATCTTTCTTTTGCAAGAGGCCTCACAGACAACTCCTATGGTTATATTTTAAAGGAATTATCAGGGATCTAACCACAGATGCTTTATTTGTCATCTAGTTTGACTCTTTCCTCTAGCAACTAATAAGGGCTAGGAATATTTGTCCTTATATGCATCTAAAATGCATAACTAAATATACTGTACATGGCAGATGCAGGTAGTAGAGTGCTTCAGTTTGTCAAGAGTCTGTCTCCAGGTGTGGAACAATGAACTCTGTCTGGAAGAATCACCATGTGTCTTTCTGGTTTTGTTGGGCCTGACATGGGAATAGTTATTGTTCATGAGCTAGAATGACATGATTTCATTTTAATGAATTCATTGACTATTTGATTTCATGTAGATTGGATATTTATCTAATCACTCCCAAATAATTCATATTTTAGCAATTTGGAGTTGAGTTAAAAACCAGTTCAATTGAAAAAATATTGTCAACCAAACTAAAGGTTGGAAATCACACACACATTTTGAAAGGAAGTGAGGAAAGGAATATGGAAAGTCAGTGGAAGAAGCATCAAGAATGAACTGGAGTTGGAATTGAAAAAAGGAATTGAGGAATTGAAAAAAATAAATCAACTAGCAATTTACAAGAAAAAAATATGGTCACACACAGAACTATTTCTCAAATGCCCAGTCAGCTTGGGTCATAAGCTCATGTTAATTAAATTCCTGTCCTTTGTACACCCTAGTCATCACTACTACTACCACCAATTGGATAGTTTAGTGAGATTTTTTTGATCAACTTTACTGGCATTGGCTTTGGCAGAATGCCAAGATGAT
>JAKRSK010011530.1:0-19645 GCA_029891615.1 Natrix natrix natrix
TGTCTCCTCCCTCCCTCCATCTCTCCCCCTTCCTCCCCCCCCTTTTTTTTCAGGAGACCATGGGAATTTCTTGGTTTTTTTTCTTTTCTTTTGAAGACATTTCGCTTCTCATCCAATGAGCTTCTTCAGCTCTGACTGGATGGTGGGGAACAGAAGGATTGATATTCCTTGCAGACAGCTGGTCATTTGCATCCTTTTAGAGCAGGGGTGTCAAACTGGATTTCTTCGAGGGCCGGATCAGCGTTGTAGTTGTCCTCCATGGGCCAGCCATGGGGGACGATGGGGAGATGGGATAGACGCCCTGTGAAGCACCCTGCCAGCCAAAAACGAGGTGGGGAGGGGCCTCGTCCCACTCCCACAGCCTGCTTTCGGCCTTCATGACCTCCTGCAGCACTCTGCTGGCTGAAAGTGGGCCATTGGAAGGCCTCACGCCTTCCCCCCCCCTCCTGGCCCGTTTTGGCACAGCGGGTCAATCCCCTGATATTTCTAGGCCTGGCCCGTGGGCCGGATTTAAGCACCCTGCGGGCCGCAGCTGGCCCGCGGGCCTTGAATTCCACACCCCTTTTTACAGGTTCGCTGAAGCACTTGGGGAGGTTTATCGCTGTCCTCAGGGTCACTTGAATGGCGCTCCTGGTTCCTCTGTAGTCTGCAGTTTTTCCCCTCAGGAAATCCATTCCTCCTCCCACACCATTTCAAGGGTTGTTTATCCCAAATTATTTAGCTAAAAGTCTGTAGAGATTCTCCGTCACCCAGGTCACGGTTGTCCCAAAGCTGCTTTTTCAGGAGGCAACTGGATTTTTTTTTCTTTGAAGAAAAAAGTCCAGTTGCTTCTCTTCCAAGAAGCTTCTTCAGCTTTGACTGGATAGTGGGGAATGGAAGGATTGATACTCCTTGTAGGCAGCTGGTCATTTGCACCATTGAGAGAAACATTGAGGCCACTTGGAGATTTATCTGTGTCCTCAGGGTCACCTGAGAGGTGCAAATGGTTCCTGTAGTCTGCATTTTTTCCCCCTCAGGAAATCCATTCCAACTGCCACACCATTCCAATGGTCTTCATCCCAAATTGTATACCTCCTAAAAGTCTGTGGAGATTTTCCTGTACACCGCTTGGAGAGTCCAAGCAATGGGTTAATTCAGTCTGCTTGCCCTTAGGACTGAGGAACTATTTTTCCTTAAGCCACACCTCCTCTTGGTGTGCTCAATCCCCCAGAATTCTTCCTCAGTCAGCCCGTTTGGACGTTTTTAGATAGAGCTCTGAGCTAAATTGATCCTTTTTGGCTTGGACTCTCTAATTACGTTTAAAGTCTTTTTCTCCAATATTCCCCAACCTCGTGAGACGCTTCTCTCTTCAATTCTGTGATTTCCTTCAAGAAAAATTGCATTTGAAGGCCAGGAGGTAAGCTGGAAGGTGGTGGGGGGTGCCCCTCAGCCGATCCTCATGGGACGGCTTCGGAGGCCTGCCGCTGGTCGTTTAAAACGACGCGGCTACAGCGGCGAGGTTCCTACGTCCCCAGGCCCCTCGTTTTTTATTTTAGTCGAGTTTTTTTCGCTCCCCGGCCTGCTAGAGGACCTCTGCCGCAGGGAGGAGTGGGCGATCGTCGTTATTGCGAGGCGCGTTCGCCCCTCGCTCTCCCTTAGCCCCACGCTGTTGCGGCGGCCATTTTAGGCGCGAAAATAGCGCGCCCAGCCATGGCCGCCATTTTGCATCAGCCTCGTTGTCAGGAGGCCGCTGGAGGTGGCAGGGCCTAGCAAGGGTTTCTCAGGCTAGGATCGCCACCTTCGCCTTTTGTCTATTATTGCGAGCGGCGCTGGTTCCTGTGCCATTCCAACGGTCATCATACCAGCTCAGGGAGGAGGCCTTAAGTAAACGCAGGCCTAAAGATTTTTTTCCATAGTCATTCTCCTCCCTGCTTCTCCTGCGGAGCCTTGCGCCTCGGTGCAGGCTTCAATCCTACCCCTGGGCCTCCGACTGGTTTAAGCATGGGATGTTTTCATAGTACTGATTCGATTACTGTGTACATGGCAATTTTAACGATTCATTTCGTTTTGTTTTCCCGTTACAGCAACCAGTCTATATCTATCCTTCTGCCTTATCATAGCCTTGCTCCATCTTGTGTGGTCATTGACTATGGACCTGCCCAGTCCCCCCGATTCCCAAGACACTAGGCCGAGCCTCTCGCAGGCCCCTAGCAGGGGTTCCTCCTCTTCGGGGAGTGGGGGTGCAGGCAAGAGTGGTGGGGGTAGCTCTGGGAAACAGCGTTCCAGAACCCCTTCGGTGGCTGAGGCCAAGGATGCTGAAAGGCGCCAGCGGGCCCTTGACAAGCAATTCGAGAAGGCCAGACGCCAGGCAGACAGGGAGCAGTCCCTCTCAGGAGCCCCTCCCTCACGGGAAGATCTCCAGTTAGTCCTTGCCGAGGAGGTGGAGTCCCAGGACCTTTCCCCTAACAGGTCCTTTGCAGAGCCGGCTTCCCCGGTCCCTTCTTGGGCCTGTGAGCAGGTTCCTCCCCCTGGGGATGCTAGCATAGATGATATGCAGGGTGAGGTTTCACCCCCCCTAGAGGAGGGTTTGGATCCCGATTCTGACTCTGAGGAGTTATCGCCCCGCATGCAGGAGCTAATGGCCCGTGCCATTGCCAAGGGCATCACGGAGGCCATGAAATTTAAAAGTCCCACTCCAGTGGCCCCTAAGGGTCCCAAATCCGATCAGACAGCTCCCCCTCCAAGCAAGCGTGCTCGCCATCCTTCCCTGGAATCCTCGGTGGTCAGCGAGGCCTCTGCCATTGAGGACCCTGACCCGGAGGTGCTAGGTCTCTCGGACGACGAGGACCTCCCCCCCGAAGCGCCCGCCTTTGCGGGTCTGTTCAAGCCCAGCCTTTTTAAGTCGGTCCTTCACAAGGTCAAGGCCGCCACTAGGGTGGGGATCAAGCCCAAACCGACCGCGCCGGCGGCGGAAGCCCCTCCGGCCAATCCCAATGCGGTCATGTTTGATGTCCCAGCGCCCCAGCAAGAGCTGGTTCCGGTTCCGGGGCTGTTCCTCGACCTAATCCAGCGCCAGTGGGCCCAGCCGGCCACGCAGTCCTCTCCCAGTGGGGTAGATAGGAAGCTTTATACTATGGAGCCGGTGCTGGAGGACCTTCTGGCCCTTCCAACCGTCGACCCGCCCATCGCTGCGCTCACCTCCAACTCCTCTCTACCGGCCGACCTCCTGGAAGGCCTTAAGGCGGAGGATAAAAAGGCGGAAAAGGCGTGCCACAAGACCCATTTGGCGGCTGCCTGGGCCATCAGGGCCTCTTCTTCCGCTTCCTTTTTTAATAGGGCCTCTGTGATTTGGCTGCGCGAGCTCCTAACCAAGCTCCCGGCGGGAGACGTCCGTCTCCACCAGGACGTGTCAAAAATAATCGCGGCCTCCCAGTATGCCGCTGACGCGTCCCTTAATGCCACCAAATTTGCCTCCAGGGCCCTCGGTTCTAACATAACTTCCCGTCGACTGATCTGGCTCCGACATTGGCAAGCGGACCAGAAAAACAAATGGAAACTGGCTTCCGCCCCCTTTAAGGGGTCCAAATTGTTTGGCGAGTCCCTGGATCCTCTCCTCATCGAGTCCAAGGACAAGAGGAAGATCCTGCCTTCTCTAAACAAAAAGCAGGAACGTAAGGCCGCTCCCTATTCCAGGAGGCAGTCCTTTCGTGCCTCCGAGCCTTCCACCTCTGCCTCTTCCTTCTCTCCCTCTAATAGGTCCTTCGGCCAGCAGGGCGACAGGTCCCAAGACAGAGCGCCCTTTCGAGACAGAGGCAGGCAGCAGTTCGGCTTCCGCAAGTATAACCGCGGTGGGGCCTCCAACAGGCCGTTCCGTAAGTCAAAGTGACTGCCAGGGCTTGGCGCCCATCGGGGGTCGCCTCCAGCTGTTCGCCTCCCATTGGGCCCAGAACACCGAGGATGCTTGGGTTCTGCAGACAGTCAGGGAAGGCCTCTCCCTGGAATTCCTGTCCCTTCCCCCTCGGACCTTCATCCGGTGCCCTGTCCCGTCCTGCCCCCAAAAGAGGCAGCGTATGGACCAGGAAGTCCGTCATCTCCTAGACATCAGGGCCGTGGAACCAGTTCCCCGAGGCGAAGAGGGGAGGGGGTTTTACTCCATCCTCTTTCTGGTGCCAAAGAGCTCGGGGGGGTGGAGAGCCATCTTGGACCTCAAAAACCTCAACAGGCATATCGCCTATCGGAGGTTCAAGATGCAGTCTCTGCAGACTATTCTGGCGGGGATTCGACAGGGAGATCTTCTCACATCTATAGATCTCAAAGAAGCATATCTTCACATCCCCATCCGTCCTCAGCACAGGAAGTTCCTGCGCTTCTATTATGCGGGTCGCCACTTCCAGTACAAAGCTCTTCCATTCGGCCTCTCGTCCGCTCCTCGGACGTTTACCAAAGTGCTGGCGGTAGTGGCGGCTCAGCTAAGACGCAGGCCCATAAGGCTCCAATGCTACCTGGACGACATCCTGATCCAGTCGTCGTCCAAGCAGCAGGCCCTTCGGGATCTCCAAGCCACTATGAGGTCCCTCAGAAATCACGGCTTCACTCTAAACATAGAGAAGAGCCATCTCTCTCCCACAAACAGACTTGTACACCTGGGGGCGGTGATAGATACCAACTTGTGCAGGGTTTTCCTCTCCCAGGACAGGTTGACCGGTCTAAGGTCCATGACCCACAAGGTGTTGAGCTTAAGGCAGGCTCCAGTGGTCCTTCTGTCGCAGCTGCTGGGAAAAATGATTTCCTGCATTTCCATTGTGCCGTGGGCCCGCCTGCATTCCAGGTCTCTTCAGTGGCTGCTGCTGCCGCACCAGAGGGCATCCAGGAGCAACTCTACCAGGCCGATTCGAGTTCCCCCGGACGTGAAGAGGTCTCTCTCCGCTGGTGGGTGTCTCCGGCCATCCTCAAGGGCCACCTATTCAAGGAACCCGAGAGGTTAATCATCACCACAGACGCCAGCCTCTCCGGCTGGGGAGCCCACATGGGGTCCCTGGTTGTTCAGGGCAAGTGGTCCCAAGTGGAATCCAGCTACAGCATCAACCTGCTGGAACTGAGAGCTGCTCGCCTGGCCCTGCGCCATTTCAGCCGGTCCATCCGTCGTCAACATGTGCTTCTGATGACGGACAATGTGGCCACCAAGGCCCACATCAACCGCCAGGGCGGCACCAGGTCCAGAGCGCTGATGAGAGAGGCGGAGTCCCTGGGCCGCTGGGCGGAGCGACATCTGGAGTCCCTTCGCTCCGATCATATATCGGGAGTGGACAACACACAGGCGGACTGGTTGAGCAGGACGACCATAGATCCTGCGGAGTGGAGATTGGACCCTCGCCTGTTCCACCAGATGTGCGACAGATTCGGACATCCGACCGTAGACCTGTTTGCGTCCAGGAACAACAAGCAGCTCGACCGCTTCTACTCCCGGTTCTTCACCCCGGGGGCGGAGGGGACAGATGCACTGCGTTGCAAGTGGCCCCGCGAGTTCCTGTATGCATTCCCTCCCCTGCCTCTCCTTCCTCAATTCATCTCCAAAGTCATCGCAGAGGGAGCGGAGGTCCTCCTCGTGGCCCCGCATTGGCCCCGCAGGTCGTGGTTCGCCGACCTTGTCCACCTGTCGGTGTCTCCTCCGTGGCGTATTCCTCCGGACCAGATCTCCCTCAGCCAGGGGGCCGTGATTCATCCAGAGCCTCAGTGGCTCCAGCTGGCCGTCTGGCACTTGAGGGGGACCAGTTAAAGGGCCAAGGCCTGTCGGAGAGGTGGTGAACACCATTCAGGCGGCGAGACGTCCTTCAACCACCAGGATTTATGATGCCTCTTGGGCCGCCTTCGCCAAGTGGTGTGAGGAGCTGCTCATCGAGCCGACGACCGCGCGCCTGTTTCCAGAGTGCTTGACTTCCTTCAAGCGGGTCTCAACAGGGGCTTGGCCCCAAACACCCTTCGACGCCAAGTGGCAGCCTTGTCCACCGTCTGGTCGGGCGACCATCTTTTGCCTCTCAGCAAAATCCCGAAGGTGCGCCTTTTTCCTCAAGGGCGCCTCTAACCTTCGCCCTCCCACCGTTCATCGCTACCCCCACTTGGCAGCTGTCCGTGGTTCTGCGGGCCCTTTCTGGCCCTCCGTTTGAGCCTCTACGCACTACTTCTCTTCGATTCCTGACGCTGAAGACGGCCTTCTTGATTGCCATCACGTCAGCCCGCCGGATTTCGGAGCTGGCGGCTTTGTCTGTTCGCCAGGATCTGTGCGTCATCCACCCTGACAGGTCATCTTGAGGCTGGACCCGACCTTTACTCCCCAAAGTCAACTCATGGTTCCATAGAGCGCAAGACATTGTGTTGCCAAATTTTTGTCCTCATCCGTCGCATCCCAGAGAGCGATCCTGGCACAATCTTGATGTCAGGAGGGCCCTGAAGGTCTACATCGCTCGTACTGCGGAGTTCAGGAAGTCGGAGGCTCTTTTCCTCTCCTTCCAACCCGGTTCTCTAGGGAAGAAAGTCTCTTCCTCCACAATTGGCAGGTGGCTTCGTGCTTGCATTGCGACTGCCTATGAGAGTCAATCCAAGGCCGTTCCGCGCGGCATCACTGCACACTCCACACGAAGCGCTGCTACCTCAGCGGCCTGGGCCACCCAGGCCTCGATTTTGGACATCTGCAGGGCCGCTACGTGGTCTTCTCCTTCTCCATTTGTGCGACACTATAAATTGGACATTTTCGCCTCGGCTGAGGCGTCCTTCGGCAGGCGTGTGCTCCAGGCGGTAGTGTCAGAGACCGAATCCCGGGAGCCTTCTTCTGCCCGCCCAGATGGACAATAACTTTGGTATGTCCCATTGCTTGGACTCTCCAAGCGGTGTACAGGAAAATGACCATTGGCTTACCTGAAGGGTCCTTTTCTGTACACCGCGGGAGAGTCCAACCCACCCTGGCTCTCAAGGCCGGGATTCGGGTTCCTTCGTGTCAACAGTACATCATCTTGGACGCTTCGCTCCGTCCGCACGAACTGACTTTTTCTAAGAATTCTGGGGGATTGAGCACACCAAGAGGAGGTGTGGCTTAAGGAAAAATAGTTCCTCAGTCCTAAGGGCAAGCAGACTGAATTAACCCATTGCTTGGACTCTCCCGCGGTGTACAGAAAAGGACCCTTCAGGTAAGCCAATGGTCATTCTCAGTCACCCAGGTCACGGTTGTCCCAAAGACAATCTCTACAGACTTTTAGCTGTATTAAGACCTCAAAAACATATCCTTGAAGACCGAGAAGTTCTCCGAGGAATGGCTCCAACATGGAGCCTGAAAGCTTGAAAGAACAAAACTTCTCAGCCCGGTGACCCACTCAAGATTCGATCCTGTATTATAGTTGCTTTCATTCACAAGACCTCCAAAATATGAAGGCAAATCTGTGAATCCCCTCCAGAAGATCACCAAGAAGGCATACAGATAGTCCTCAACTTACAACCGTTCGAAGTTACAATGGCACTGAAAAAAAAGGGACTTATGACCATTTTTCACCCTTATCACTGCTGCATCATCCCCACAGTGACATGACCAAAATTTGGCTCGTATTTATGACGGCTGTAGTGACCCCCATTAGTGACCTTCAGACAAGCAAAGTCAACTGGGGGTGGGAGGGGGGGGAAGAGAGCCAGATTCACTTAACAACCGTGTGGCTAATTTAACAGCTGCAGGGATTCACCTAACAAACGTGGCGGAAAATGTTGTAAAATGGGGGCTCAAAACAAATTTCTCACTTAGCAACATAAATTATAGGCTCCGATGTGGTCGTAAGGCAAGGACCATGTGTACCTCTAAGCACAGTTTTATGTTTAATAAAGGGGTTTTATTTTGGATGCAAACTTTGCTGCCCTATACATTTCCTCACAAGTACTTACAGCAGTTCATTTACTGACAATTCAAAGTTACAATGGAGAAAAGAGATAGACAACCATTTCCCACACTTATGAATCATGCAATCCCCTTTTACGACCTTCTCACAAGCAAATTCAATGGGGAATCCCGATTCACTTAACAACCGAGTGACCAACTTAACAACTGCAGTGAATCTCTTCGCCAGCGTATCAAGAAAAGTCATAAAACCGGGGGCAAAACTCACTTAACCAGTTGCTCACTTAGCAACCTAAATTCTGGGCTGACCTGCGGTCGTAAATCAAGGACTTCCTGTAAAGAGAACAGCTAATTTTTGAGGGAACAACCTACAAATTTAGCAACCGCAGTGAATCCCTTAAGCGTGTCGAGAAAAGTCGTCAAATGGGGGAGGAGGGGTAGACACTCGCTTAACCAATTTCTCACTTCGCAACATAAATTCTGCCCTCAACTGCGACCGTAAGTTGAGGACTTCCTGTCAAGAGAACAGCTAATTTAGGAGAGAAACGATCAACTTTCAAGGACCCGTAAAGACTCCAGAAAGAAACTTCATCTCCGAGCGTTGGAGAAAATCCCTCTAAAACGATTGTGCTATTTTGGGCACAATATTCTCACTTGGCAAAGCAGGTACGAGATTAAGAACTAGAGATTGAATAACCAGAATGGGCAAGCAAGAAAGCGGGGGGGGGGGGGGGAGAGAAACCCCTCTATGCCTTACCTGAATTTGTCAAGAGCTTCCCACGCGACAGATCTAAAAGCACACAATACCATCCAGTTTTTAGGGGGGGGGAATAAAATAAAGAAAAGCAGAACGAGCTGCAATTCCCCGTGCTCGCTAGGAGTGCAACTGTTATGGACAGACTATTCTTAAAACTTCTGAGGTCACCTTCCCTTCCTGCCAAGCTGGTTTGGTCATTTCCTCGGAGGACGCGTCTTCCTCCTTCTGGGTTTTAACTTTCCTTCTGATACCGGAGGGACGCTCTTGGTTAAAACCGAAAACCTGTCCGTGTGTGACACCAGGACGGACAAGGATATGCCTGCGTGTGCAAACTCCCGAAAGCTTTCGACACACTCAAGGAGGCAAGCCAGAGGCAAACACGAGAGTTTGGGAGATCCCTCCTCCAGAAAGGATGGGTGTGCCGGGTATCGTCAGCGGACAATTTCCTCTTCTTTTCCACCCTGAAAGTGTCACGCTGACAGAGAGACAGACGTCCGCAGATCAGAAAGCTAATAAAATCAAAATAGGCTTTAGTCAACGCACGTGAAAAGCTGGCTGACCAAAGTAACCATGAGGCACAACACATGATGTTCCTTGAAGGACAACGCTTTGGACTTGTCAGACGAGGCAGTCAAAAAGACAGAGGAATATTTTAGTTTCGGACAAATAACTACAGGTAGTTGTCACTTACAACCATCTGTTTAGTGAATGTTTGAAGTTACAATGCGGTGAAAAAAAGGGACTTTATTATCCCTTTGAATGTAAACTAATCGGCATGCATTAAAATGATTTTTTGTTTCATATAGCTCTCAAAAAAATTATCATAATAGTTAAAATATATTAACCATTTCTGTATGTCCATGGAGATTCCATACCCATCATCCAATCTATGAAAATCCCCCACCATCCAAGCTGAAGAAGCTTCTTGGATGAGAAGCAAAATGTTTTCGGTGGAGGTGGAGGAGGAAGATAAAGAGGAAGAGGAAGAAGAAGAAGGAGGAGGAGGAGGAGGAGGAGGAGGAAGGAGAAGAAGAAGAAAACAGAAACTCCAGTTGCCTCTTTTGGGACAACCATTTCTATAACATAAACCTATCTGGCAAACCCCAAAGCATCGTTTTCTCTATCTCAAGCATAAAGTCCAGAAAGAGTTTCCAAACAACTGCAGTGATACACTGAACAGATTGTAAACGGGGACAAAACGTTACTTAACAACTGTCTTCCTTAGCAAGAGAAATTTTGGGCTAAATTGTGGTTGTAAGTTAAGGATTACCTGAATATAGAATCAGTTGCAAGTTACATGCAGGATCCACGCTGGATTTACTTTTTGGCTTTTAGGTAAAGGTCTCTTGTAAATCCACCTCAACAGAATTGCTTCAAAACCTGAGATGTCTTGCATTCAAAATTTGTGGCGCATCGTTCAATTTAGATTTATTTTTTTTAAAAAAATACTTTTTATCACCCTGCCTTCATTATTTTAATAAATTACTCAAGGCAGAGAACTTACCTAACACTCCCTCCTCCGCCTATTTTCCCCAAATCAACAACCCGGTGAAGTTAGTTGGGCTGAGAGTGACTGGCCCAAAGTTACCCAGCTGGCTTTCCTGCCTAAGGCAGGACTAGAATTCACAGTCACCTGGTGACTGGCCAAAAATTCAACCAGTTTTCATGCCTAAAGGAAGACTAGAATTCACAGCCGCCTGATGATTGGCCCAAAAGGTTGCTCAACCAGCTTTCCTGCCTAAGGTGGGACTAGAACTCCCCATCTCTTAGTTTCCAGCCCGAGTGCCTTCACCACTAGACCAAACTGCCTTCTACCAACCGAAAAGACTGGATCACTAGCTGCACAGAAGGGCATCCATAACTGATGTGCGAAGCTTATTAACCGTGCAAGCAATACACTTTTGGATTACCTTCTTTTAATCCTGAACTTTTTTAAAAAAAAAATCTTGTAGATCTGCAAGAACCAAGGCCAAATCTTGAGAAAAAGCACCAAAGGAGAGCAAAACCTCACACTTCTACCCACGTGAAACACACAAAGCTGGAATCGATCGGGTGGGTGAAATCCCTCGCCCCCCCCAAAACACCCTCAAAGTAATCCCTGTAGAAAACGAGCTTGCTAAACATCTGGGCCAGCTCCACTCTCCCCTGCCTCGGTTTTACCTTTTGCATGAAGAAAAGGACTTCCTGCTCGGCCCAGCGCCTTTTGCAGCCAGCTTCTCAGCTGTTCCCCCTGGCTGGATTCCCTTCCGAGAAGCCAAGCTGCTGGTGTGATCTGCTCAAAAGCTCGTTTTGCAATGCGCTACCTTCCTCTGGGTCACAGGCTGCTAAGCGCTATGTGGCCGCGGCCTCAAAATAGAACATAAGCATGTAAATATATGCAGGAGAGGGCAGGTTTTTGGCAAGCTGATGAAGCAAAGGGGATGCGCAGGGAAGCCGTCGCAATTGTGTATGCCACACAACTGAATCACAAACCAGTCGAACGTGTTTTAGCTTAGAGGGTCCTTTACGAAACTGAAGAAGTGTCACTTTCTTCAGTGGGTGGCATGAAAGAGCGAGAGAAAGGAAGGAAGAAAGAGAGAGAGAGAGAGAGAGAAAGGAGGGAAAGAAAGAAAAAGGAAAAAGGAAAGAAAAAAGAAAGGAAGGAAGGAAGAGGCAGAGAAAGAGAAAGAAAGGAAAAGGAAGGGGGAGACTAAATAAGAAAGTAGGAAGAAAGAAAGGAAGAAAAATAAAAGAAAGAGAAAGGAGGAAGAAAAGAAAGGAGAGAGAGAAAGAAAAAAGGAAGGGAGAGAGTGAGTGAGTAAGAAAGAAAAGAGAAAAATATTGATTTATTAAAGACCTAGGTTCCCAAACTTTCTGGGTTGACGGGATCCTCAACATCTCAGCAATTTTGTTTTTGTGTCACTCCTAGTGTGACAAACCCTGCACAGTGGCACCCCAGGAATAGTTAGGACTATTATGTTTATGAAGTAGTAAAATAAACCTAGGGTGCTGCAGACAATGATGACATTTAGTCTTAGCGAGTCCTATCAGAAGCCCAAATCAGCAATAAAAGATACCAGTGGTCCCAATCTGTTCCTTCAAAGCACCCGAGGACAAGGTAAGAAGTCATGGATGGAAACTAATCAAGGAGAGAAGCCACCTAGAATTAAGGAGAAATTTCCTCATCCTTAGAACAATCAGTGGAACAACTTGTCTCCAGAAGTTGTGAATACTCCAACACTGGAAGTTTTAAAGATGTTGAACAACCATTTCCCTGAAATGGTATAGGATTTCCTGCCTGAGCAGGGGATGGTCTAGAAGACCTCCAAGGTCCCTTCCAACTCTCTGATACTGTATGGATTCAGTATAAAGTTTGCCTTTAAAAAAAAAAAAAAAAAAAGCCCACCAGCTCTTTAATGCCAGCTTTATTCTTACGATGAACTCCTGTTCACACAACACAGAGGAAATATTAAATCGACAAATACAAACAGCCATTTTCAGGCCTAAATACTTATGAAAAAAAAAAGTTACTTGGCTCATAATGTGAGCTACCCAAACTTTGGGCCCTCAAATCACAGAATTGATCTTTCTGACGGGCCATTATTCCTCCAATAGAAGACTTATATTTAGGTTTCATATTTAGGAAACGCTCATCTGTCTCACAGAGCAACTTTGGGGTGTGGAAAAATAGAGCAAAATAGAAATCTTATGTCCCTTGGGCTATTAGGATGTTTACACAGGTGTGCATCAACACCTACACCAGACTAAAAAAAAGGTTGTATATGTCCTGTAACTTTTCCGCTTGATTCAAGCCACATTGGGGACAGTCAATGACTTTTCTTAAATGTCTTCCTAGCAACACTATACAGTGGCCTACAAAATCACAACCTAGATTTGTATGATGCGTTTGTTCACGGAGGATATTGTCTGGGTACACACAATATTCTTACTGTGGGTTAACAAAATTGCTATGTTCAGGAATTAAATGATGCTTAAATGAATCCTATAGTGCGGTGGTTCTCAACCTGTGGGTCGGGACCCCATTGGGGGTGGAACAACCCTTTCACAGGGGTCGCCTAAGACCATCGGAAAACACATATTTTCGAAAAAATACAGAAAATATAAAATAATTTTATGGTTGGGGGTCACCACAACATGAGGAACAAAGAAGAGCAACGAAGATGATTAGGGGACTGGAGACTAAAACATATGAAGAACGGTTGCAGGAACTGGGTAGATTTAATTTAATAGAAAGAAGGACTAGGGGAGACCTGATAGCAGTCTTCCAATATCTCAGGGGTTGCCACAAAGAAGAGGGAGTCAAACTATTCTCCAAGGCACCTGAGGGTAGAACAAGAAGCAATGGGTGGAAATTAATCAAGGAGAGAAGCAATTTAAAACTGAGGAGAAACTTCCTGACAATTAGAACAATTAATCAGTGGAACAGCTTTGCCTCCAGAAGTTGTGAATGCACCAATACTGGAAGTCTTTAAGAAGATGTTGGATAGCCATCTGTCTGAAACTGCATAGGGTTTCCTGCCTAGGCAGGGGGTTGGACTAGAAGACCTCTAAGGTCCCTTCCAACTCTGCTATTGTATTGTATTGTATTGTATTATATTGTATTAAACGATCGCGGCATTAGGAAGGTTGAGACCCACTGCTAAAGTGTTTTAACAAGAGGGTCTAGGCCAGCATTTCAAAAACCTCAGTCTGGGCTAAAAACTTTGGCTATGCAATAGAGCTAGATAAGTGGCAGAAACTACGGGACAGAAATGTTAAATTGCATATAATGTCAACTGCACATAAAAGAAAATTTGTATAAAATGTTTTATAGGTGGCACTTTGCACCAGCAAGATTGGCCAAAATGTATAAAATAGATCTGTTAAATGTTGGAAATGTTCAATCACTAGGTTCATACGATCATATGTGGTGGACCTGCCCAAAAGTTAAACAATTCTGGATAAAAATACATACTTGGTTGGAAAAAACGATAACGCAGTATATTGATTTGAAACCTGAAATATTTTTTTTTGGGGGGGGGGAGCATTCTACCGGAAAAATATGACAAAAAGACTATATATCTGGTTTAACATATATTAACTGCAGCTAGAATGACCATTGTCTTACCTGAAGGGTCCTTTTCAGGGCGCTGCAACGGAGAGTCCAAAGAAGGGTTAAACACAGCCAATCTGCCCAGAACTGAATTGAAACTTTAAGCCACGCCTCTGGTGCCGACTCTCCTCAGATTTATTCAATGAAGACGTGGAACAGTTGCGCGCTGAAACTTCAACTGGAAGTCTAATATAGAACAAGTCAAAAATAGTCCAACAACAATAACAGAAACAACAAACAACACTGTGACTTCACAAACACCAGCGGAGAATAGACCCCAGGGCGGGGTGGACTCTCTGTTGCAGCGCCCTGAAAAGGACCCTTCAGGTAAGACAATGGTCATTTTCCAGGGCGCTGCTCTGGAGAGTCCAAAGAAGGGACATGCCCAAGCTAACTGTCACTAGGGCGGGAAGGCTCAGCCATCAGGGTCGCTCCGCTGGTATGGATGCCCTGAAGAACACGCCTCCCAAAGGCCCCCTCCGCCGATGCAAAACTGTCTAGTTTGTAATTTCGGACAAATGGAGACAGAGAAGTCCAGGTGGCCGCCTTGCAGATCTCTTCAATCGGTGCCTGTGTAGACCAGGCAGCTGTGGTGGCGGCGCTTCTAGTCGAATGTGCTGTGATATTGCGAGGCACAGGAACGGACTGTAAAACGTGGGCAAGCGCAATGCAGGCTCGCAGCCATCCGCCGATGGTAGATGAAGAGACCTTCTTGCCTTGAGAAGCTGGTTGAAAGGAGACGAATAGAGATTCGGATTTCCGAAAACTGGCCGTGCGCTTGATGTATCTGCGAATAGTCCTGCGCACATCCAGCATGTGCCAGCGCTTTTCCCTCGGGTGCCGAGGATGCGGACAAAAATCCGGAAGGACCACCTCCTGCGCCCGATGAAACCAGGAATTGACCTTCGGAATGAAGGAAGGGTCCAGCCTCAGGATTACTCTGTCGTTACCAATGAGACACAAGTCCTCTCTGACTGACAAGGCAGCCAGTTCCGATATGCGACGAGCAGACGTGATAGCGACCAGAAAAACCGTCTTGAATGTGAGGTGTCTGAGACTGGCCGTCTTAATGGGCTCAAACGGGGGCCCGATGAGGGACCGCAACACTACATTGAGATCCCAAGATGGGTATCTGTGGACCACTGGGGGTCTCAGGTTGGTCGCTCCCTGAGGAAACTGCGGGATGGTCGGATTCCGGCCAAGAGATGCGTAGCCCTCAACTGAGAGGATGGTTGACAGGGCTGCCGCCTGGCGCCTCAGGGTGTTAGGTGCCAGGCCCTTGTCCAAACCTTCCTGCAGGAAGTCCAGGATGACAGGAACCGAAGCAAGGGGCGCAGACGTACCATGAGCCGTGCACCAGCTGGCGAAGGATTTCCAAGTGGCGTCGTAGATGCGCGTCGTGGACTGCCGTCGTGACGCTTGGATGGTGCCAATCACCTTGTCTGACAACTTGCCTCTGCTTAGGAGATCCCTCTCAAGTGCCAGACGGCCAGCTGCAGCCACTGGGGTTCTGGATGTTGAAGGGCCCCCTGGCTGAGAGAGATGTCCTGTGGAGGAATCCGCCACGGTGGTGTGATCGAAAGACTCACCAAGTCTGCAAACCAGGTTCTCCTGGGCCAGTACGGTGCTACCAGCAGCACCTCCGCCTCCTCTGCTAGGATCTTCCTGATGACTCTGGGAAGAAGAGGTAGCGGGGGAAAAGCGTAAAGCAGACCTTTCGGCCACGGGCCGTGCAGCGCGTTGACTCCTTCCGCCCTCGGGTCGTGGAACCTTGTGAAGAACCGTGGAAGATGCGCGTTGGCCGCGGTGGCGAACAGGTCCACCAGCGGAAGGGCCGAACCTCTGGGACAGTTGCTGGAACAGCAGCGGATGTAGACGCCACTCCGAGTGGTCGACTGTGGATCTGCTCAGCCAGTCCGCCTGGGTGTTGCTCGTGCCCGAGATGTGCTCCGCCTGAAGAGAAAGGAGATACCTCTCCGCCCATCGACCCAAGAGCTCCGCCTCCTTCATCAGGGATCTGGAGCGCGTTCCCCCCTGTCGATTGATGTGCGCCTTGGTGGCGACATTGTCTGTCATGATGCGCACGTGGTGGCCCTGAACGGTGCTCTGGAAGCGCTTCAGCGCAAGCCTGACTGCCCTCAGCTCCAGCCAGTTGATGCTGTGAGCGGCTTCGGAAGGGGACCACCTGCCCTGTGCGAGCTGGTTGTGGCAGTGGGCCCCCCAACCGAACAGGCTGGCATCCGTTGTGATGGTGAGCCTGACTGGCTCCTTGAATGGCGACCCCTTTAACAGGGCCGGAGACAACCACCACTTTAGAGAGCGACGTACCTCTGCTGGAACTGGAATCAGTCTTGTTGAGCTGCTTTCGTTTGTTCTTTGATATGGAAGCAGGAGCCACTGAAGGGGACGGGAGTGAAGTCTCGCCCAAGGCACGATTGACAGGCACGAGATCATCTTGCCGAGGAGCTGTGAGAGCTGAACCACCTTGACTAGACGTGACTGCTGCACCTGAACGACCATCTCCCGAAGGCTGGCCACCCTTTCCGGAGACAGGGATACCGTGCACGAGGTGGTGTCGATGACGGCCCCTAGATGCTTCAGTCTGGTCGTGGGAACGAGATGACTTTTTTCCAGGTTGATGGTGAACCCGTGGTCCCGGAGAGCCTGCATGGTGTGTTCTAGGTCGCTGACAGCTTGTTGATGCGATGATGACAGAATGAGAACATCGTCTAGGTAACAGTGGAGTCTGAGACCGGACGTGACCGTAGAAAAGCCGCCACGGCTGCGAGAACCTTTGTGAATGTCCTGGGTGCCGATGACAGGCCGAATGGCATTGCCCCGGTACTGGTAATGGAGGCCCGCGTAAGAGAACCTCAGGAACTTGCGGTGGGCTTTGCGGATAGGGATGTGGAGGTAGGCCTCTTTGAGGTCTATGGACGTTAGTATATCGCCTGGCCTGATGCACCCCAAGATGGACTGGAGGGACTGCATCTTGAACCTGCGATATGTCACGTGGTGATTGAACCTCTTTAGATCTAATATCCCCCTCCACCCTCCTGAGTTTTTGGGGACCAGAAACAGGATGGAGTAAAACCCTCTTCCTTCCTGGCCTGCTGGGACAGGTTCTATGGCCCTGATCTCCTTGAGGTGCCTTATCTCCTGTTCCATGAGGGATCTTTTGACTAACCCTGAGGGAACTGGACACCGGATGAAGTGGCGGGGAGGGGGGGACCAGAATTCTAAAGTGAGACCCATGCGGACCGTTTGAAGAACCCACTGGTCCGACGTGGTCTGCTCCCATTTGGCGTGGAACAACTGCAACCGCCCTCCTATGGGAGCTGACCTGTGATGGTCATTTATACCTCCTAAAGGGTCGGGAGCCGGAGCCCCCCCGAAATGGCCGCTTGGAGAAGGGCTGCTGGCGACCTCTGTCTCGAAAGGACTGACGGTCCTGAGACCGCTCACCCTGCTGGGGATACGCCCGATGATAGGGGGCGGAGCTGGTGGAGGGCTCATTGTTCCGAAAGGCCTGCCTCCTGTAAGAGCCAGGACCTTTACGATCAGGCTTTTTGGTGACTGATGGCATCACTTTCTTTTTGTCCTTGTTTTCCACAAGGACTGGATCAAGGACCTCACCAAACAGCTTGTCCCCTTTAAAGGGGGCAGTAACAAGCTTCCATTTGGAGCGCATATCCACATTCCAGTGCCTAAGCCACAGGAGGCGTCTGGAAGTAACATTAGACGCTAGGGCACGCGAGGCAAACTTAGCAGCATTCAGAGTGGCATCAGCAGTGTACTCTGTGGCTGCCATGATTTTATTGATATCCTGCCTGACTTTAACGTCCTTGGCAGGTATCTTCCTCAACAACTGCCTCAGCCACAGGAGAGCCGCCCTGGAGAAAAAGGAGGCTGAAGCGGGAGGACTTAATGGCCCATGCAGCTGCCTGATGGGTCTTGTGACAAGCAGTTTCGGTTCTCTTGTCCTCAGCCTTGAGCCCCTCCAACAGGTCAGGAGGGAGCACAGAAGAGGAGGTAAGAGCCGCTACAGGGGGATCGATAGGAGGGAGCTTGAGCAGCTCCTCCAGGCTGGCATCCACCGTATATTAGCTTCTTGTCATGGCTGCTGGGGGTAGCCATGGTAGCTGGCTGCGCCCACTGTCTTTGAACTAAATTGAGGAACATCTTGGGTACAGGAACTATTTCCTGGACCGAAATGGGTTCCTCAAAGAGATCCCCAGATAGATCATCAGGGTCTACAACCACCTGAGCTGGGGGGGGGGTGGACCCCATGTGAGTTGAGATCTTAGCCTTATCTAAAATGGTTTTGAAATTATCCAAATTAAATAAGCCTGAAAAGGCCGGCTTTTTGGCGGGGCTTGCCTCATCCCCAGAGAATTCAGCTTCCTGCCTAGGAAGAAAATCCTCTTCTTCCTCCCAGTCTGACTCATCAGAGGCCACTGAAGAATGCAGGGACGGAGGTGGAAGGCTAGGAGTCATCTCTCTGGATCCTCCTGGGGTTGCAAATGGTGGGTCTTGCGAGTGCGCTTGCCACCTTTTCGCATGCCTGCCTCAATGCCCTGGGAAATGGCCCTGTTAATTATTTCCTGCATTTCAGTGGATAGGTTAGGCCCTTGGTCCTCAATGGGGCGAACCCTTTGAGTGGGCCCGGGGATCGGCTGTTGAGGGGCTAAGGGCCCCATTGGAGCTGGTCCCTCCTCCATATCAGAGGGACAGGCAAAGAGATCAGCCTGATCAGCCATGGAATGGCCTGGAGAAGTTGCCATGGCCAAGGAATCCCCTTCCTCTTCACTATCAGAAATGGGGCCTCCCTGGGCTGGAGGAATTTTCCCTGGAGGGCTCCCCAGGAGACACCGAAAGGGAAGATTGGGCCTGCTGCTTGGGCTTTGGAAAACTGTTTTTCTAAGGCCTTCTGTCGCCTTAATGCATCTTTGTCTAGGCCTGAGCCCTGCTTGGGGCCATGCCTGGAGTAAGGCTTACTCCCTTCTAATGGCCTCCCTGGCTGCTTTCCCGGCCTGTCTTACAGGGGCTCTGGAAGAGACACCCTCAGAAGTCTCAGGGGCCTGATCTGCCATGGTAACAATCACTGGTTGGGGCAGTAGGGGGATGGGAAAACCACCACTCACCACCTCCAGAAAGCCCACCGCAGCACGATGCTCCTGAGGAGACAGAGAAACTGCAAGGCCTGAAGTAGCTTGGAATTTCTTAGGCGCGAGCAGAATTCGCTCCCAGCACCTGCAGGAGAGTAAAGGAGGCGACCCAGCAGGCCACGATCCCACGCCGCTATCCCTTGCTTGGATTGGGGCCCAGGTCGCCGGTCACACCGGGCAAGTCTGACTCCACGCGGCTCCTGCAAAGAGCCAGGCACCAGGCAGCTGCGGCAAAAAACTTTTAAAAGTAAAGCCGGAAGATTGCGCAATCCAAAATGGCGGCCGGAACTCACCGGAGCTTTTCGCACCAAATTTAAAGAGGGAAGAAGCCAAAATGGCTGCCCTGGAAGCCCACGCAGCAATTTGACTTGCTAGAAGCACAAATTGCAACGGAGGGCTTCCAGTGGGAATCGGCCCCCAGTAGGGGTGCCCCAACAGCGCTGGCGTCGGCACTCCGACCCACGCTTCCCCCAACAGCTGCCTGCGGCTTCTAGGAGCCAGAGCAAAGCCCCGGACTCCAGGAGAGCCGAAAGGGTGAGAAAAAACCCAATTAAAAAGGGAAAAAAAACAAACTTAAATTTAAACTCACCAGCCTGCTCTAAAAATCCTTAAATATGCTGTTTTAAAAATTATTCCTCCTCTGGAGAGTCCAAGGAATCAATCTTAGAACTGGATAAAATCTTAAAGCACGTCTACTGGGCTAGCTGAATTGAAAAAATCTGAGGAGAGTCGGCACCAGAGGCGTGGCTTAAAGTTTCAATTCAGTTCTGGGCAGA
>JAKRSK010011533.1:0-42278 GCA_029891615.1 Natrix natrix natrix
GGTTCCTTATAAGCTCTCAAGAGGCTGAACCTTAACCTGGGTTTGGTCCCAGGGTGGCTGTGAGAACGTTTCCCCACACTTGGTGAAGTGGGTTGTATGAACAGGATCCTCGCAGGAAGAAAAGTGTCCCCCAATTTATCTTCAGTTATAATCGACTGTCCAACCTGCCTCCCCTGAATTAATAGACTTTGGGGTTTCCAAGTTTCATTGACTCATCGGCCAGCAGGTTCAACCTCAGAAAACAAACCAGGATTAAGAGTTGCAAGTGTGAATGCAGGCACGGCTGAAGTCACTGGGAAAAGCAGTTTGTGTGGGTGTCACAAGAGACAGTTTGTCCCTCCTCCGCCGACTGTCCCCCCACCCCAGCTCTACTTGGTCTATTTGTATGTTTCTAGGAATGGAATGAAAAGAGCGGTTGGTGTGAATCCTCTGCTGATGGATAAGAAAAAGAAAACTTTTTTATATAAAAAGAGGGGAAAACCCTTGATCCCTGGTTATCCTCCAGTGTTCAATACCCCACTCCTGCCCCCATGAAAGGTGACCTGGGATTTGAACCTCCCCCTCCTTGGAGGTCCTTCAGTGGAGGTCATCTGTCCGAATGTCCAGTGAAGGGCCTCCTAGGGCAGGTTGCTCAACCTTAGCGCCTGAAGATATCTGGATTTCAACTCCCAGAATTCTCTCTCCAGCAATCAGGGTCCTCAAATTCTCTTTCAACGCTTTAGTTGTCCTTCACACTGCCTGTAGGAGCACTTTACAGTCCGGCCTTTCAGTCCCAGCTTGGCCCCCACAGGCAGCGAACAGGACGGCTAATGCAGGCAAAGACCCCGCAGCTTCCTCCATTTTGTGGCCTCTTTTCCTGAGGTGATTCTTTTTCCCTCGATTTTGAAGGGAAGAAAAGCTGCGGGGAGATTTTCTCTCCTCTCCAGCCGCAACTCAGGGAGGGTCCCCAAAAGGGAGGGAGGGAGGGAGGTTGGGGGGCAGAGGGGGTGGGAGAAATACCAGCAGCCTCTCATGGTTCTTTTGGGGGAGTCCCAGAGGTCCCATGGCTGGAGGGGTCCCCAGAGGTCATCTATCGTTACACCCCAAGCAGGAGCCCTTTCTCCCTCTCCCTCCCTCTCAACTGTCCCCTATGCTGAAGTAGATCATCATGCTAAGCCAGCATCTGGTTTATGTATTTTGGCATGGCACCTTCTGCCAAAATAGCAGCTCTCTTTCATTGACCTGGGTTGAAGGTGTGTGAACTCAGATCTACCACAGATCAGGCATGTGATGCCCAATGCAGCCCCTTTGCATGCAGGATGGAGACCTGTTCAAAGGATCCCCTTCTGGATTCGGGGTTGTCAGCACCCGACTGCAATACTTGGAGTAAACTATGGCCAAGTGAAGGGGGTTTGGCTGGATGTGGGAGACGGATGAGAGTTTGGCATCCAGGGAAAAGAGTCGGGAGGGTGGGAGAGGGACGGGGAGGCTTCTTTAGGGATGGAGGGATGGGGGGGTGTCAATGATTTCCCACAATTTCTGGACAAACCTTCATTGAGACTTGCAGAGCTTTGTGGTTGTGTCTTCAGAGGATCCAACTGGATCTCCAGCATGGGATTCTCCTCTGGTGCTTGCTTGATATCGGCTGCCATAGCAACGGGGGAGGGGCAGAGGGGGGGCTGGCATTTGGGTGGGGGGAGGGGGCTGGTGAGGGGAAGGGGCCCCTGTGAACTGAAAGGGAAGTTTGCTCTCAAGAACGACTGCACTGCTGAGTGGAGAGGTTGACAGCCAGTCAAGGCCGACCGTCCTGGGACTCCAGATGGGCCAAATACCTGAAGATGAACCTCACACGACATCACCCTGGACGTTGGTTGGACCCCCAGCAAGGGACCCTTGGGGGAGGGAGGGATTTGGGAAAACTTTCAACCTGTCACTTTCACGCCTTTTGAATCTGATCTTGCCTTGCTTTGGCCACCATCGTTTCAAACTCAGTGAAAGGACTTTTTCTCCACCTCAATGGAGTCGGGGGTTTTCTTTCTTGGGATTTGAACAGAGGCAGGCCTGATTCTTTGATTCTCCTCATCTCACTTGCAGCCCCACAGATAGTTTTGGATGCTGGTTTCCAGAATTCCCAGTGAGGCCTCAGGATACTGGAGTTGGTCCCCAGAGCAGAAAGGCTGAGTGTGTCTCCCATCAAATTGAAGAAGGGAAGGTGGCTGTGAACCTCCCTGGGTTGGCTTCTCTCTCCCTCGCTCTCTCTCCCTCACTCTCTCCTGCCAAGCGTGGGAGAAAGAATGGAGGCTGCTGCTTTCAAGAGCCTTTTTCAAAGTCCTCTTAATGGATATCTGTCTTGCCTGAATGGAGAGAATTCCCATCGGCCCCTTCCAAATGCATGAACTTCAGCTCCCATCATCCTCAGCTACAGCTATGCCGTTAGCAGATGCCAAAAACCAGAGGTTCAGAGGAGGCTGTTCTGTTCCCCAAGGAGGAGCCAGTGGACTCAGTGGTTACAGCCAGAGGAAAAACAGCCAAGGAGGCTCTCCTGGAAGGTCCTGCCAGCCATTCCTGGTCCAGGGAGGTTTTGGGCCTGAGAGCCTCAGAATCTGGGAAGGTTTTGTGACTCTGCCCAAGTCTGAAGGGCAAGGAAGGGGCTGAATTCGCAGGGCCTCCCAGGCTTTGCTCAGGGTTGGCTTAGAGTGTTTTCAGAACCAACCAGGATGGCTCCCAAACCAGGATCAGGGTCTTGGGGTTATATGTAAGTCCAATTAATTGTGGAATGATTCAATTCTGATGGCCGTAAGAAATCATGGTTTGTGCATTATGCAAAATCGGTGAATAACTAATGATCTCTTCAGGTCTGTTTCTTGTTTGCAAAATGGAGTGACATCTTCAGATGATTCTGGAGGAGCCACAGGGACCCCCATCTTCCTCAGCATCATGGAAGGTCCCCTCCAGGGTGAGGCCAGCTGCCTTTTCCTCCAGGGCAACCCCAGATCCCCCTTGGAAGACCCAGCCCTACATGGCTTCTCTCCCACAGGAGCCTCTCCTGGAAAGACATGAAGCCCAAGCAAAGCTGGAGAAACCCCTGGGGGCTGCATCCCCCCAACATTTAACCCTGGGACCCTTAAACCAGGTTGGTCTCTTCCCAGGAATGCCCCAGATCCCCTCCCCCTTCCTGGCCATACTGGGCTTTCTCCATGGGTCTGGGCTGTGCTTTCCCCTGGGTGCCCCATGCATGGAAAGTAATGGCAGTGCAACATGGGATATGGTCTCCATCATTTCCAGAACTCAGAAGATGAAACCTGGAGGGGGACTTTGCAGAGCTGCTTTTTCCCAACACGAGGCTCCCCAGCTTCCTTCTCCCAAGAGGGGTTCCCCACTCTGCCAGGCAGAGTTCTGTCTGGCATCCCTGCAAGAGCCCCTTTGCCTGTCCTGTTCATGGGAAAGGGTGGCAGGGGAACATGGGATGGGGCTTCTGCATTCCCAGTCTCTGGAAGATGGAAGTCGGATTTTGCAGATCAGCTTTCCATCTGCAACACGAGGGTCCTGAGCTCCCCTTCCCTCCTTCCCCTCCTCACATGGGATGAGAGGCAGCCTTGATTTCTCCATCTTTTTTCACTTATAAGTTCTGCCCCCCCCCTCTCTTCTGTCATATTATTTTTTTTAACTATGCAAAGTTCGGGTAACTAGTTTTTCATTAGAATTGATTTTGTTCTTAGAAACTGGCTACAGTATTGCATCAGCCATTTTGTGTGGTGCCTTTGAGCATTAACTTTCAAAATAAAGTAAATTTTGGCTTCAACTCAGCTGGCAGCTATTTCAGATCTGTGATATGCTCTGACATTAACTGGCCCCCGGAGTTTTGTCTTTAGTCACTATGCAAACAAATCTTAGATTTATTTATTTCTTCAGCCACAGGTGCTGTGTGTTCCCTTGGGGCCAGTTTCAAGCATGGAGCTCCCAAACTCTCAATTCTAGATGATGGATTTAATTCAATCTCTTCCCCTGTTATTATGAGCCACATGGGGATTATTTCCCTTTCATTTCCCTCTACAGAATTTCCCAACAATTTTTGAGTCCAAGAACTGGTTGAATTATCCAGGGATCCCTCCTGAGAGGGAGAATTATGATAAAAGTGTCAGCTCTGCTCTTTGGCCAAATCCTCCAGGGGAGACTTTGGGCAGAGAAATATGGAGTTTGGGGACAGGCAGGGTCTGTGCTCTTGAATGTCTGTCTCTCTCCTTTCCAGGTGAAGCTGAGTGTTTCTCTGTGTTTCAATCAGAAAAGCAACTGGATCATATTCCACCTTGTGAGACTCCTTTGATTTCTTCTAATTCTTCTTTAGAAACAGAAAAGGGATTGATTGATTCGCCCCATGAATGATGAACCTCCTGCTTCTCCTTCTCATGCTGCTGGTGTCCCATCCAGTCTCTGGGAAGCTGAGAATGAAATGCCCGCAGAGTTTGGAGCACCAGGATGGAAAACAACCACAGAGCTTTTACGGCCCAGGAGACCATCTCATTGGTATAGTCACCACTGGAATAGAAACATTGCATACAAAGTTGCTTTTCAAGGTGGCTCCTTCTGTTCAGTTTGTTTTTCATGATTTGTAAGTCATTCAGAGTAAAGGAGTTGCACTCCCTCCATTCTAACACTCTCCTTTTTTTCTGTTTTTATTTTTCAATTATTCCTATATTGGGGGATATGTCTAATTTCCTGAATGATTTTTGTTAGATATTAACATATATCGGGATAAGTCTTCCCTCTGGTCCGCTCCTACAGCGGGAAACAGGTATTCCTCTGATTGGTCGAGGGGCGTGCCCCATCCCTATAAAAGGGGAACCCTCCGACCACAGAGTAAGCTGGATCACTACTACTACTAATAAATGAGCTGATAAGTTACTTCGTGTCCGTAGTCTGTCTCTCGTTGCCCAGATCTAACATTGGCGACGAGGATGGGATTGAGAGACAGATAGGACGAAGAACGCTACCTCAAGAATCTCCGGATTTGATCCAGCCCAGGGATTCGGCAGAAATCCCGGCAGCCATCTCAGATCACCGCAGCGCGGCAAATTCAAACTGAGAAGATGGCGATGCATGCTCCCCCCGCTCCTTTCGACCCAGCGAACGACGAATGGGAAGCCTTCATGATTCGATTCGAGTGTTTCCTCGAAGCAAATGAGTACACGGGGATCACCGATGCAAGGAAGAAAAGCATCTTCCTCGGCTACTGCGGAAAGGAAGTCTTCAATACGGCCAGAGACCTCTCCGCGCCTACTCCAATACAAGCAGTATCATGGGCGACGCTGAAACAGACTTTGCAAACGCATTACGCGCCAAAACCTTCCCGCCATGTCTGCCGCAAAGAATTCAACATGAGGACTCAGAAGGCGGGAGAATCCATTAATCAATATATTGCAGCTTTACGAAAAATAGCGGCCCACTGCGAATACAGGGATTTGGAAGAGCATATCTTAGAGCAATTCATCTGTGGGATAAGAGACATTTCGTTGCAAAAGAAGCTGTTAGCCAACCCGAATCTAACCCTACAATCAGCGTTGAACAAAGCAAGAGCGTCCGAATCAGCGGAGAAATCATCAGTGACCATACAACGAGGGGCCAGCGAAACCCAGCCAGCACCGAGACAAACCAGAGTCCACTACGAGGACACAAGCCCCGACTACGAGGATCCCGAGTTCGAGGACAGCCACCTGATGCAGAGCAGTCACTGGAGGCCTGGGGGGAAACCCGGATTCCGCTTGCCGCCCTGCGCAAGTTGCGGAGGGAATCACCCCAGGTCTACTTGCAGGTTCAGGAACGTTGTTTGTTCGCACTGCAACAAACTTGGGCACATCGCACGAGTGTGCCGGAGCGGAGTCCCTGCCTCACGGCAGCCACCCATGTACCGCCAACAGAAGCCCAACCCAGGGGCTTGGCGAAATCAAAAAGGGCGCCCAGAGAGAAATCCACAAGTGTTTACCCAGAGAGAAAATTCCCAAAGAGCTGAACGAGCGTATTCCCAGAGAGATTACTCACAAGGAAGTGAGCGAGCGTATCACCAGAGAGAATTCACACAGAGAGCTGAAAGAGCGTTCTACCAAGACGCTCAACGAGAGTATTTTCAGGATGTTGACGATGAGGTAGAGTTGACCCAGAGAGAGGAGTTGCGAACGTATCTCACCACGATACATCAGGTCCGCCCTAAGCGGCCCAAAAGGCTGAAAGTCACAGTCCTCTTGGAGGGCTCACCCTGCGAGCTGGAAGTTGACACAGGATCAACCCTGACGATCATTTCATGGGCATCCATGAAACAGGCCATTCCCAGCCTCAGAAAGAGCCAACTGCGCGCTCCAGACGTCCTGCTACGAGACTACCAGGGGAACCAAGTCCCCATCGTGGGCCAAGGCACATTCCACATCCGTTTCAAGGACATCGAAGCCCAGCTGCCCGTGACCATCGCCAGCGCGCCATTGCAGAACCTTCTGGGGCTTGATTGGTTTGAAGCCCTGGGATTAGAAGTCACCGGAATCAACGCCGTGAGAAACAGCAGCGCTGAAAAGATTTTTAAGGAGTTCGAGGATGTGTTCAGCCCCGGTCTTGGTAAGTATGTGGGTAAACCAATATCGTTCAATTTAGACCCCAATGTGGCGCCAATCCGACTTAAACCGAGACGAGTGCCTTTTGCACTCCGCCCAAAAATAGATAAGGAGATAGATAAGTTAGTGGAACAAGGAATCCTTGAGCCGGTAGATCACGCGCGTTGGGAGACACCTATCGTGACCCCAGTTAAGCCAGACGGATCAGTCCGCATCTGCGCAGACTATAAATGCACAATTAATGTCGCGCTACAACAGAGCGCATATCCTGTGCCCGTAGTACAGCACCTATTGCACTCATTGGGGCCGGGAAAAGTTTTCGCTAAGTTAGACATGGCACAAGCTTACCAGCAACTGCCAGTTGATAGCGCCACAGCGGAGGCCCAGACTATAGTGACGCACAGAGGAGCTTTTAAATGCAACCGGCTACAATTCGGCGTAAGTATTGCTCCAGGATTGTTCCAGAGCGTCATGGAACGACTGTTGCAAGGGATACCGGGAGTCGTCCCATATTTTGACGACATCTTGGTGTCCGCTGCAAACGAGGAGCAACTAAACAAAAGAGTCAGATCTGTTTTGGCCAGAATCAGAGAGAAGGGCCTCCGCCTTAAAAAGGAAAAATGCCAAATTAACGTGCCTAGCATAGAATTCCTGGGTTATAGAATTGATGGTCAGGGAATTCACCCCACTGCAAAGAAAATTAAGGCGATCCAGGACGCCCCCACACCACGAAATCAAACCGAGTTGCAGGCCTTCCTCGGACTACTTAATTTCTACAGCGTTTTCCTGAGACAGAAGGCGACCGTTGCTGAGCCACTACACCGTCTACTCCAGAGGAACGCACCATGGAGATGGGGACGAGCCGAAGCCGCAGCATTCGCCGGGGTAAAGCGCCTGCTCACCACTGACTCACTACTTGTTCAATACAGTCAGACCCTACCGCTGGTATTGACCTGCGACGCATCGCCTTTCGGGGTTGGAGCAGTCCTCAGCCACAGGATGCCCGACGGAAAAGAAGCACCCATTGCTTTCTACTCCAGAACTCTTTCATCGGCCGAAAGGAACTACAGCCAAATGGACAGAGAAGCGCTGGCTGCCGTAGCAGGTGTGAAACGTTTCCATGAATACCTCTACGGCCGCGACTTTGAACTCATCACAGATCACAAACAGCTGTTAGGACTTTTGGCGGGAAACCGCCCCACTCCGGTCTCCCTTTCTCCACGCATGACCAGGTGGACTGTTTTCCTGGCTGCGTACTCCTACAAGTTAATTCATCGACCGGGCTCCACTCTAGGACACGCAGACGCGCTCAGCTGTTGCCCATTACCAGACATTTTGCCAGACCCCACTCCAGAAGTACCGGTATTGCTCATTGACTGTTTGGATTCGGGACCGGTTTCTTCCTACGATGTTGCAAGGTTCTCCTCTAAAGACAATTTAATAAAGCAAGTGCAAACTTGGGTATGGAGGGGGTGGCCAAAGGGAAATGTGGGCCCGGAATTCAAAATGTTTTGGTCAAAACGGGACGAACTCTCCGTATTACAGGGATGTTTGTTGTGGGGGGATCGAGTTGTTATTCCTTATGCTCTACGAAGAAATGTACTAGATGCTTTGCATATGGGTCACCCGGGGATCGTGAGAATGAAAGCGTTAGCGAGAAGTTATGTGTGGTGGCCAAATATGGACAAAGAAATAGAGGAGTGGGTGGCCACTTGCGACCCATGCCAGGAGTTGAGACCAGCACCCCCGGAAGCGCCCGCCACAGAATGGGAGAAACCCAAGGCACCCTGGTCACGTATACATATTGATTTTGCAGGGCCATTCCAGGGTCAAACCTTCCTCATAGTTGTAGATGCTTATTCTAAATGGCTAGATGTAGTCCTAATGACGTCAACCACGGCAGAAGCGGTCATAAAGGTTCTTCGGCGGCTTTTCGCCACCCATGGTCTACCAGATCTCCTAGTATCAGATAACGGGCCCCAATTCACGGCCATGCAGTTTGAAACATTTTTAGCGGGGTTGGGAATCAGGCATGCCCTCATCGCGCCATTCCATCCAGCGTCCAACGGGCAGGCAGAAAGAATGGTGAGATTCGCGAAAGAGGCCCTCGCTAGGATGGGTCCAGGGGATTGGCAAACACGCATTGACCATTACCTCCTCATTCAACACATTACCCCGAGCGCAACGACGGGTAGGAGCCCCGCTGAACTACTCATGGGTCGCCGCCTACGGTCTCACCTGGACCGGCTCCACCCGAATTACTCTGCCACGGCTCCCCCAGACTCTACAAGTAAGGTCCGGTCTTTTAGAGTAGGAGACGCAGTATATGCTCAAAATTACACAGGGGGGACATTGTGGATGCCGGCAAGGGTCATTGGCATCATGGGTCCCCGATCGTATTTGTTGGAGCTAGAAGATGGGCGGAATTGGAAAAGGCACATCGATCAACTTCGAGGTCGCCTGGCACACTCCAACTTGAGGAATGAGGACGAAAGTTTCCTGTCTACAGAGAGCCAACCGCAGGAAAACTCCAGCGCAGGGAACAACGACACCGGCGAGCTAAGTGGGGGACAGGACAACACGCACGCAGCTGAGCAACCCCCCGTCGACGCAGCCGAACAAGCGCCCGAATGCACGAGCAACGAAAACGCAAGACCTCCAGAACCGGAAATAGGAAAAGCACCCGATCCTGCAACTACTTTGAACCAACACGAAACCAATCCTGCAAGCACTTCAACCCAACCTGAACTACGACGTTCCTCCCGAGCAAGACAAACACCCACCTACCTAAAAGACTATGTCACCTACCGCAACGTCCCATCTAGGAGGGGAGGGGTGTTAGATATTAACATATATCGGGATAAGTCTTCCCTCTGGTCCACTCCTACAGCGGGAAACAGGTATTCCTCTGATTGGTCGAGGGGCGTGCCCCATCCCTATAAAAGGGGAACCCTCCGACCACAGAGTAAGCTGGATCACTACTACTACTAATAAATGAGCTGATAAGTTACTTCGTGTCCGTAGTCTGTCTCTCGTTGCCCAGATCTAACAATTTTGATTTCCATGGGTTCTCTCTTTTGTCTGATTTTGTGAAAGAGACTCAAGAAGTGCTCTGAAAAAAAGCTGAAAGGGCTGCAGATTATTTTCCTTTCTTAGTCCAATCCTTGATTTATCACTTGAATCATGAATTTTATTTAACATAGTGGTGGAATCAGTTGTAGTTGCCGTACCTCATCCAATTTCCCTTTTTGTGTAACTGATCATTGGTTTTGGATCAATGTTGGCTTAAAGCTCAGTAAGCTTCTGGAGGATTATATATATATTTTAAAAGTATTTGTTGATGCTGCTGATTATAATAACATTTTTTTTTACAATAGGGATGTTTATGGTTTTTCAAATTGCTTAGGGTTCATTTTCAACATTCAAACGGTCAACAAGAATTCCCAGCTCCTGCACAATCTCACACTTGGCTACAACATCCATGACAACCATTTGAGCACTTTCCGCACTTCAGATGCCTTGCTGGACATTCTCTCCACTGGAGAAGCCAACGTCCCCAACTACGGCTGTGGAAGGAAGGAGAACCTTCTGACTCTTCTTGATGCAGCTAGCAGGGACATCTCCATCCAGATGTCAACATTAGGAGGCACCTACAAAGTCCCACAGGTTTGTGCGTGTTTTTCTCCATCTAGTAAAGTGAGGGGTGGGTGATGGTGGGTGGGCAATAGATGCAATCATGTCTTCTCCATGGAATTCAAGAGCTGTTTTTCTCCATATTAGCAAAAATGTCAATATTTTACCCCATTACGTTCATGTTGAGATTAATCATAAAAGGCCTGAAATACAAGCAATACATTCCTTGGAGAAGACATTCTACCAACTATTTACTGATCAAAAAATATTCCTGGTTGTTGGAGCCTCTATTGGCGTCTTCATTTTCACATATAAATAATTCCCGCCATATCCAGTTGGATTGAAGTTGGCAACAGTAGCATTTTATCTATCTAAAAAGTGGAATAAAAAGGACTCTAGCAATTATAGACCAAATAGACTAGCAGATATTGTGGCTGAAATTTATGCCATGATCCTCTTAGTTAAACTTCAGAAAAAAATGCATTCCTTGCACAAGAACCAGAAGGTTTTAGGTAGAGTTAAATGCTATGTAGATTTTATAATAAATAATGTGTTAGGGGTATCTTCGTCGGGAGACAGAGTAGTGCAGCGGAATGTGCAGCTAGAGAGAAAGATTGTTGCTAGTAAAAAACACACGAATAGAGTTTCAGACACTGCTAGTAAAAACAAGTAGCTTTACTACTAATAATAGCTTCACAAGCAGTGATAGTAGATAGTAGATATTAGTCCAAACACAATTCAAAGAATAAACAATAGCTTACATTCGCAGTTTACATTCCAGTCATCAAGCATCGAACAAACAGAGAGAGAGAATGAGCTTTCTTGACTCCTTCTTATAGTAAAGTTAATTATAGCTTACAAGTACTTCCACTCATTTAAAGTAACAATGACCATTGTATATGTATGTGTATATGTATACATATACATATTACATCATACACACACACACACACACACACACACACACTACACACACACACACACACACACATCACACACACACACACACACACACATATATATATATATATATTTATATATATATATATAATATATATTATATATATATATATATATGCCTACCCAACACTAGGAGCATACTCCTAATATAATGCATAAGTTAATAATCTAATATTGGAAACAAATTTGTCAATATCTAATCTATATCAGTGAGGAAAAACAAGGTTTGCTGGCTTTCTAGATGTTAGTGCAGCATTTGACTCAATAAACAGAGAAACATGATGGAGACAATAGATTGCCCTCAAAATGGAGCTCAGACTGTTGGCCCTGATCCAAGTCCTTGTTTGAGAGGGTGGTTTGGGCTTAATGGAGCCACGAAAAGAATGATCGATACTTACCAAGGGGGAGGGGAAAGATGCATATTTGAACTCTTCTTATTCAGTATAGATATGAATGACTTACCAGGACTCATGAAGGATCCAAAGATCATAAATAAATGTTATTTTATTTTTTTACAAAAATTGCTAAATTAATGGACCAGCAAAATGCAGTGCACATACTATACTTGAATTCAGAAAGGCTTTGGCAAAATAAACTACCATCTACTTCTTGGTAAGCTAAAAATATGTGGGATGGACAGCATCACCCCCAGATGGACTCAGCATGTAGTCCTCAATGGAACTGCATGTACACGGAGGGAAACAAGCAGTGGGGAACCCCAAGGTTCAATTTTAGGCCCAGTACTCTTCAACATCTTCATCAATGATTTGGATGAGGGATAGATGGTGAACTCATCACATTTACAAATGACACTAAACTGGCAGGAATAGCTGACACCCCAGAAGATAGGCTCAAGATCCAGGTGGATCTAGATGGACTTGAACACTGGGCCTATCTAACAAAAGGAAATCCAATGTAGAGAAAAGTAAAGTCTTACACTTAGGCTAGAAATACCAAATGTACAGGTACAGATTAGGTGAAACCTGGCTCAATAGCTGGAACTGAGAGAGGGAACCAACCCAATCACAGCCTCTGAGGAGTATCTTGGAGTGGATAAAACGACTCCAGCTGCTGCCCTCAGAGCTGATTTGGGAATTTACACAATTTCTGCTTTGTCTAAGATCAGAAAATATTGGCATAAAATGTAATCTATAGAAACTGACAGACTCTGAAAATTGTGGCTGTTAGAACAGACAAAACTTCAATTAAAAGACCAATCTTGAATTGTAGTACTGACAAATTGTATTAGGAACTGTGGTCTCCCTGTTTCTTGTACAATTGGAGAAGAAGCTAAAAAGATTCATCCACAAAGAATCTGGGCTATAGAAGCATTAAAATATGCAGCAATCCTCAAAAATTATAGCAGGCCCTTTATTGGAATAGAATACTTCATTTGGCATTTGCACATGTTAACCTAATTGCAATAAATTGTAGGGGTGAGATACAGTAATATGATTTACATTGTTTATAGTTTTTTAATTTGTTCATTATTTTCTACTTTTATTATACAATCTTGCTAATATTCTGTCTTTAATATTTTAAACAATGTCTAATTAACCAACTATTCTAATGCTTTCATGAGAACAAGATTGGATTTATTAAAATCTAATACTATGGACTTGATCTGACCCCAAAAATAACACAGCATTCTTCATTTTGTAAGGTTTCTGAATGTAGTTCAGAATCTGATAATTCCAATGAAACTAGGGAGAAGAGGCTACTGATTATCAGCTTTTATTTCTGCAGAAAGCAAAGACTAGATGACCTTTTTGTCTCCCACCTTAACAGAGCAGGCAGAGAGAGAAAAACAGGCATGTGCCAAAAACTTTTCCAAACATCTTACAGCTTGCACAGAACATCATTGCTATAGAAACATAAATTGAAACACGTGAATTTCATGATTTTTGTCAGCACTCTGAAAACCATAGACTTTAGAAGGGAAAAGAAATCCATTTTCTGGCGTATAATTCAGAGCTTTGTTAAGGAATGCTGAACACACATTTTAGGTTACAAGGAAGGCTACTTGGCAGAATCCACATTTTACTTTTCACATGAAGTTACTTTGCTAGGCTAAGCTTGGCAATTCGCCTAGAAATTTTATCTATGTAGTTTCCACGTTAGGTAACAATGGAGTTCTCCCAACGGCAATTTAATACAATTTAAAACTCTGTGTATGCTCTAATGCAGTGATGGCAAACCTTTTAGAGACCGAATGCCCAAAGCACAAACCAAAACCCTCTTACTTATCTCAGAGTGCCAACATGGCAATTTAATCTGAATAATGGGTTTTAGTTTAGATAAACAACTCATACGTGATTAATCTATTTGCTCTGAAAAAACCCCCACAATAACAGCGCTTTCAATGATACAAACACCTTTTTATTGAAAGGATTGCTGTTGTATGCACACTGATAATTTTTCTAACCTTGACTCATACTTTGAGAGTTTGAGAGCAACACGTGCAGCACTGTTCATCTGTTAGTCCAGGGGTGTCAAACTCAATTTCAATGAGGGCCCCATTGTGGTTGACTTCAGAGGCCATGGTGGGCATGGCCAGCTCCCACTGCTGCTGTGCTCACTCTCCTTGGTTGCCCATGGTGTGTGCAGGAGGGCAAAGCATGTGGGTCAGAGGGAGGCCCATTCCCTCTCCTTACGAGACCTACTGTATTTTTTGGAGTATAAGACGCACCCTTTTCCCTCAAAAAAGAGGCTGAAAATCTTTGTGCATCTTATACTAAAGATAGAATTTTTTCCTCCTGAAGCCCTGCCCCTTCACCAAAATGGCTGTGGAGGGCAGAAATGAGCAAAGAATGGGCCATCTTTTGCTCAATTTTGCCCCTGCGCAGCCCCCAGGAGCACTCTATAAGCCTCCATAAGGCTATGCATGCAATTATTTTGACAAAAAACGGGCCCATTTTCATGAAAAATGGGCCATTTTTTGCTTGTTTTTGGCCCCCGCCATCCCCCAGGAGCACTCTGCCATCCCCCCCAATACTATTCATGCCTTTTTTTAAACAAACAATGGGCCTGTTTTCACAAAGTTTGCAGAGGAAAAGCTTTTTTCCCCTTTCGGAACGCTCTTTAACTAATTGGTGAGAATTAGATTGATCAAATGCTGTGCCAGCAGAAACAAAGTCTTAGCGCAATTTGGGCGTCCTCCTAGACGCCCGGCTGTCAATGGATGATCATGTGGCAGCCGTGGCAAGGGGGGCGTTCCACCAGGTTCGCCTGGTGCGCCAATTGCGCCCCCTTCTGGACCGTGATGCCCTACGCACAGTCACTCATGCACTGGTGACGTCTCGCCTGGACTACTGTAACGCTCTCTACATGGGGCTTCCCTTGGGACGCGCCCGAAGACTGCAGCTAGTCCAGAACGCAGCCGCGCGGGTAGTCATGGGGAGTACTAGGTACTCCCACGTAACACCTCTCCTGCGCGAGCTGCACTGGCTACCTGTGGTCTTTCGGGTGCGTTTCAAGGTTCTGATCACCATCTTTAAAGCGCTCCATGGCATAGGGCCTAGTTACCTGCGGGATCGCATCCTCCCACATACATCCCTGCGGCCAATCCGCTCTCACAGGGAGGGCCTTCTCCTGGTGCCGTCCACGAGGCAATGCCAACGGGCGACACCAAGGAGTAGGGCCTTCTCTGTGATGGGCCCAACCCTCTGGAATGACCTCCCCCCCGATATTAGAACCACTACTGACCTCCGCTCCTTCCGACAGAAACTGAAGACACACCTGTTCCGACTGGCTGGTTTGGCATAATTTTAACGTCTACCTCCTGGCATACACATTCTTACTGGTTTTTAGAGGGATATTGTTTTAAATTTAACTTGATATTTTAAACTTTTGTATTGATTTATTTATTAGCTGTACAGTTTGGCATATTTTACCCTCCTCTTATACATGTATTTATATAGTTATTTCTATGTTTTAATCTGTTGTATTTTAATACGGACTGTACACCGCCCCGAGTCCCTTTCGGGATAGGGGGCGGTATATAAACGCTAATAATAATAATAATAATAATAATAATAATAATAATAATAATAATAATTAGGTGCTGCAGATTGTCAGCGTTTTCATTCTCTAGCATATGGATAAATACACCTGGAAACATCTACCTACCTACCTACTCTCTCTCCCTACCTACCTACTGTATTTCTCTCTCTCCCCCTCCCTCTCTCTCTCTCTCTATCCCTCTATCTACCTACCTACCCTCTCTCTCTCCCTACCTATCTACTGTATTTCTCTCTCTCTCTCTCTCCCTCTCTACCTATGTACCGACCTACCTACTCTCTCTCCCTCTCCCCCTACCTAACTACTGTATTTCTCTCTTTCTCTCCCTCTCTATCCCTCTACCTACCTACCTACCTACCTACCTACCTACCTACCTACCTACCTACCTACTGTCTCCCCCCTACCTACCTACTGTACTTCTCTCTCTCCCCCTCTATCTACCTACGTACCTACGTACCTACTCTCTCTCTCCCTACCTATCTACTGTATTTATCTCTTTCTCTCCCACTCTATCCCTCTATCTACCTACCTACCTACTCTCTCTCTCCCTACCTATCTACTGAATTTCTTTCTATCTCTCTCTATTTCTCTCTCTCTCTATCCCTCTACCTAGCTACCTACACACACACACACACAATCTCCCTAACTACCTACTGTATTTCTCTCTCTCTCTCTCTTTATCTACCTACCTACCTAACTACTCACTCTCTCTCCCTACCTACCTACTGTATTTATCTCTCTTTCTCTCCCTCTCTACCCCTCTATCTACCTGCCTACTTTTTAAAAAATTTGCCTCTTCAAAACCTTATTATTCAAAAAGGTTATTTTTTAATATATATTTTTATTCTTTTTCTTTAAAAAAAACAACACATACAAAACAAAAGCAAGAAGAAAAAACAACTTTCCTCCATTTCATCAAGTATGTCGTTTGGTTACAAGTTTTTGTGCATCAATTTTTAAGATTAAAATAACATCACTGGTTATCCATTAAACATAACAAGATATTTCACTGTTGTTGAGCATTATGTGTTCAAGTTACTATTAATATTCTTGCATTTGTAACAACCCTTATTTCCTTGAATCCATAATTATCCATCAAGTAACAATAAATCTTTATATATTATAATATCACCTATCTCTAAAGAGAAAAAACAGAGATTAGAACAAAGAATTCCCATTAATTTATGATATACATTTATATTTTCAATTGATCATAATATCACCAATCATCCACAGCTCCAAGAATAATTTTCCATTATTAATTATTAATCCATATAGTGATTAAGTATTTCAATTCATATATGTATCAATTGTTCATTACATCATCATTGGTCCATTTAATATACAGAAATCTTTCTGGTATAAGATGGTCACAACATACAATTATACCAAAATGTTCAAATCATCCCACTCTGAATCATCCCATTCATCTCAAAATGAATCCACTCCACGTTGGATTCATTATTGTCCTTTATATATCGTATGAATAAGTGCTCTATATCATAACAAGAAAACTTTCATAGCAATAACTATAACTTTCTATTACTACATAAGTAAAGAATTTCATTCCCAGATTTTTTTAATCTAACCATTGGTAAAACAAATCCCATACTTTATAAAATTGTTCATCCTCTCATTCTCTAATTTCAAATGTAAGCTTACTCGTTTCGGCAGATTCCATTATTTTCTGAATAGTTTCCTCCTGTGTTGGTACTTTCTCATTTTTCCAATTTTTGGCAAATACAATTCTAGCAGCTGTTAAAACATTTATAATCAAATATTTCAAGTCCTTATTGTATGTTTCTGGTATTATTCCCAATAAAAAGAGTTCTGGTTTTAAGTCTATGTGTTTATGTATCATTTTCTCCAACCACATTTGGATTTTAGTCCAATATCTTTTAGCTTCAGTACAAGTCCACCACATGTGGTAGTATGTGCCCGGCGTCTGATGACATTTCCAGCATTTTTCGGATTTATTCTTAGACATTCTTGCTATTCTTGTTGGGTATAAGTGCCACCTGTAAAACATCTTATACAAATTCTCTTTATATGCAGTTGACATTGTCATTTTATAGTTTTGAGTCCACAGTTTTTGCCATTTCTCTAAATCAATCCCATGCCCAAAGTTTTTTCCCCAAGCTAACATAGTTTCTTTGACTTGCTCTTCCTGAAGTTTCACCTCTAATAGGTAGCCATAGAGTTTTTTAATTACTTTTTCATCGGTACCTGTTAAGATTTTATCTAATTCAGTCATTTTATCATAAAAACTCCCTTTTCGATCTTCATTTTATCTAGAATGTATTTGCACATATGAATACCAATTAACTTCAACACCTTCCTGTTTCAAGTCTTGTATGGATTTGAGTTCACCCTCTGTATTTAATAATTCAGCATATCTAGCTGTTTGCTCCTTTTTGTATGTAATTGGATATGAAAAAGCTTCAATGGTTGATATCCAGACTGGAATTTTTAAGTAATGTAACCTCTTAACCTTCTCCCAGTTTAATAACAAAGCCTCTCTTATATAATGCCTTCTTAAATAACCATGTGCTTTAGTTCCCTTATAACATAAGAAAGCATGCCATCCCAACAGCAAGTCGTGACCCTCTAAGTTCAAAAGCCTAACATTTCTTAACATTATCCATTCCTTGATCCACATCAGACTAGTTGCCTGATAATATAGCTCCCAGTCAGGTAATCCCAACCCTCCTCTTGATTTAGCATCTTGCAGCACTACGCATTTTCTTCTTGCTTTTCCCCCCTGCCATATGAATTTCAACACCATTTTATTTAAATCTTCAAAATAATCTTTCCCCAACCTAATTGGGATTGTCTGTACTAGGTACTCTCACATAACACCTCTCCTGCGCGAGCTGCACTGGCTGCCTGTGGTTTTTCGGGTGCGTTTCAATGTGTTGATTACCATCTTCAAAGCGCTCCATGGCACAGGACCTAGTTACCTGCGGGATTGCATCCTACTGCATACATCCCTGCGACCAATTCGCTCTCACAGGGAGGGACTCCTCCGGGTGCCGTCCACCAAGCAATGCCAATGGGCGGCGCCTAGGAGTAGAGCCTTCTCTGTGATGGGCCCAACCCTCTGGAATGACCTCCCCCCCGATATCAGAACTACCTTGGACCTCCGCTCCTTCCGACAGAAACTCAAGACCCACCTGTTCCAATTAGCTGGCCTGGCCCATTTATAGTCCCATTTATACCTCCTGGCAATTATTTTATCTTGGGATAGTTTTTAGGGGTGTTTTTTAATGTATTTTTTAAATTTTAAATTTTAAATCTAACTATTGTACAGTAAACTATTGCTACCTCCTCCAGCCACACCTATATTTATTTTATATTTATATTATGTATATCTATTGTTTTAATATGACTGTACACTGCCCCGAGTCCCTTCTGGGAGAGGGGCGGTCTAGAAATCAAATAAAAGTTAAAGTTAAAGTCTGGAACAGGTATAGAATTCTGGGTAAGATGTTCATTTTAATTGTTGAGATTCTCCCAATCGTTGATAGTTGAAGGTTTTCCCATTTCACCAAATCCGTTGCAATTTGTTGCTTCAATCTAAGGTAGTTGTCTTAATACAATACAATAGTAGAGTTGGAAGGTACCTTGGAGGTCTTCTAGTCCAACCCCCTGCCTAGGCAGGAAACCCTATACCGTTTCAGACAAATGGCTATCCAACATCTTCTTAAAGACTTCCAGTGTTGGGACATTCACAACTTCTGGAGGCAAGCTGTTCCACTGATTAATTGTTCTAACTCTTCTTTGAGAGTACTACATCTAGCTGTTAAATAAATCCCCAAATATTTGACCTTGTTCATAATTTGCATTTCCAAAATTTCCACCAATTCTTCTTTTTGTTTTGATGGTATATTTTTTGTCAAAATCTTTGTTTTGTCTTTATTTATTTTCAAGCCAGCTACTTTTCCATACTCCTCAATTTTTTCTATCAATTTAAGTGCCGATTCGAGTGGCTCCTCAAGAATGAAGACTAAATCATCTGCAAATGCTTGCAACTTATATTCTTCTCTTTTGATAGTCATTCCCTTTATTTCTCCCTCTTCTCTGATTCTTCTGTTTAAAACTTCTAATGTTAAGACAAAAAGTAGTGGTGATAATGGGCAGCCTTGTCTTGTACCACTCTTTATTTCAATAGGATCTGTCAATTCTCCATTTATCATTATCTTAGCTGTTTGTTTGTGATATACCGTTTGTATAGCTTGAATAAAATTCTTACCAAAGTTTATTTGTTCCATTTGTTGTATCATAAATAGCCAGTTCACATTATCAAAAGCCTTCTGCGCGTCAAGGAACATCAAAGCCATTTGCTTTTCAAGGTGGGCTTCATAATATTCCAAAGTGTCTAAAATTATTCTTATATTACCTCTAATTTGTCTCTTTGGTAGAAAACCATTTTGGTCCGAGTGGATAAACCCATTTAAGTATTTTTTCAGTCTCTCTGCCAGTATAGATGCAAATAACTTATAATCTGAGTTTAACAAGGAAATTGGTTTGTAGTTCTTAATTTGCATATGGTCTGCCTCCTCTTTGAGTATCAATGTAATGTATGCTTCTAGCCAAGAGTTAGGTATTTTACTTTCAATCATTACTTCATTCATAACTTCTAACAGGGGAAGAGACAAGGATTCCTTTAGTGTTTTATAAAATTCCACAGATAAGCCACCCGGACCCGGGGCCTTCCCATTCTTTTGTCTTTTAAGAGCTTCAGCTAACTCCATCATAGTTATTTTACCTTCTAGTATAGTTCTAATATCATTGGGTATTAGGGGAAGATTAGCATTTTGTAAGTATTGATTAGTTTCTTCCTCTTTTATATTATCTAGTTCATACAACTTAGTGTAATAGTCTTGTATTATTTTCTTTTTTTCCACATTTCCATAGTGCATTTGTCCTTGTTCATCTTTTAGTTGTTGTATTTTCTTGGCCTCTCTCTCCTTTCTCAGTTTATATGCCAACCATATGCCTGGTTTATTTGCATTTTCAAAATAATTCTGTTTAGTGCCTCTACTTTTTTGTGCCAGTTCCTCCTTTTCCAGTAAGTCCATTTTGTGTTTAATTGTATCCATTTTTATTTTAATCTCTTACTTTTGTGGAGATTTCTGTAGTACTTTTTCCAAAATTCTATAGTCTTTTTCTAGATTTTTGAATATTTGTCTTTTCTTTGAGTTTCTCATTCTTGTATAGTCAATTATCAGACCTCTAGAAAAGGCCTTCATTGTATCCCAAAGATTCTGCAAGGATGTATCTTCTTTTTTATTTTCTTTGAAGAAGAAAGTCAATTATTTTTCCATTTTCTTTAAAAAGTCTTCCTCTTTCAATATCGTGTTGTTTAAAGTCCATCTAGATCTTGTTCTTTGCACTCTCCATTTTATTGTCATTGGATTGTGGTCCGCCCAAATACTTGGTTCAATTTCCACTTCTTGTATACTGCCAAATAAATCTGTTGAAGCCCAAATCATATCAATTCTAGAGAATGATTGGTGTCTATTTGAATAGAAGGTATATTGTTTTTTGGTAGGATTTCTTTCTCTCCAGACATCTTTTAGATTAATTTCATCCATCATCCTGAAGAGGGATTTTGGGAATGTTTTTCTCTTTGATTTTATTGTTTTATGGGTTTTATGATCCATGTTCTGATTTATAATGCCATTAAAATCTCCCATCATACAAATATCAGCATAGTCTAAGTCGAGTCTTTTCTTGTGGAGTTTTTTTATAAAATTCATCCTATTTTTCATTAGGTGTGTAAATTGCAATTAGGAGTATTGTTCTTGCATTGTCCATAATTTCCACCATCAAGATTCTTCCATCTTCATCTGTATAGATTTGTTTTGCTGAGATTTTATCTTCAATATAAAAGGTCACGCCTCTTTTCTTACAGTCTGCCAAGGAAGTAAAAGTTTTACCAAGTTTAGGTTGTACTAATAAATGATCATATCTTTGTTGAATATGTACTTCTTGTAAGCAAATTATGTCTGTTTTTAACTTTTCTAATTTATGAAATATTTTCCTTCTTTTGATTGCCGAATTAAGTCCATTTATATTAATTGAAAGCAGTTTTGTTCCTTCCATCATTATATTTTATAACTGGGGTTAATAGCTCTAGTTGATCTTGGTTACCATTGTTTTCTAATCTCTACACCCCCTACGGCACCTTCTTCAATGTCAATTCCACCTACGGCACCCTCCATCTTCTTGGTTTCAGTTATAGGTATGTCTAACAATTGCCCCAGTAGTTCTTTTTTTCCAGACTTCTCGGCCTTTCCTCTCAGATGTTCTATATAAAAAGCTTCTGCTTTCTCAATTGTATCAATTCTGTACCTTTGTCCTTTCCATAAAAATATTAAACCTTCCGGTATCAGCCATCTATAGTTAACTCCTATTTTAAGTAGAATTGTGGTCAGGAATTGGTATTTTCTACTCTTTTCTCTCACTCTTCTTGGAATTTGCTTTAAAATTACAATCTCCTTGCCTTTATATTCCAATTTTCTATCTCTTGTTTTTTGCAATATTTGTAGTTTTAGTGCTTTTTTAGTAAATCTTACATGGACTTCCCTTGGAAGAGAGTTTCTCGTTGCATATCTTGTATTTACTTGAAACGTCTCATCTATGCCATCCAACATCTTCTCTTGAGGTATCTCTAACACGTCTATCAGAATTTCAGATATTATTTGTGGCAGATTCTTTTCATTTTCCTCTATTATATTTTGAAATCTTAAAAAATACTCAGAACGCTCCATCTCCCATCCTATTATTGCGCTGCTTTCTATTTATTTATTTATTTATTTATTTATTTATTTATTTATTTATTTATTTATTTATTCTTAGCGCTTATAGACCGCCCCCTCTCCCGAAAGGGACTCGGGGCGGTGTACAGTCCATATCAGAAATACATAGACAATTAAAATTATAAAGTAGATAGATGAATAAATAAGAGGAGGATAAAAAGATAAACAGAACTGTACTGCTAAGTAAATAATTTAAACTTTAAAAATTTAAAACCCCAAACAAATATCCTAAAAAATTAAATTTAAAAGAACAATCCCCCTAAAAAACCAGTAAGAAATATGTATGCCAGGAGGTAGACGTTATAATTATGCCAGGCCAGCCAGTCGGAACAGGTGTGTCTTCAATTTCTGTTGGAAGGAGCGGAAGTCAATGGTGGTTCTAATGTCAGGGGGGAGGTCATTCCAGAGGGTTGGGCCCATCACAGAGAAGGCCCTACTCCTTGGTGTCGCCCGTTGGCATTGCCTAGTGGACGGCACCAGGAGAAGCCCCTCCCTGTGAGAGCGAATTGGCCGCAGGGATGTGTGTGGGAGGATGCGATCCCGCAGGTAGCTAGGCCCTGTGCCATGGAGCGCTTTAAAGATGGTGGTCAAAACCTTGAAACGCACCCGAAAAACCACAGGCAGCCAGTGCAGCTCGCGCAGGAGCGGTTTCCATTTCGCTCAATCTACTATCGAGTTCTTCATCCCTCTTCTCTCTTTGTTTCTCTCTTTCGGCAATTTTTTGCATTCTGTCTTCTTGTTTCACAATCCAATTTTGTATAATTTCAATTGTGAAGGTTCCAAGAGTTGCCCTAATTAATTTACGAGCCCCAGGATGAAATTCAAAGTAAAACCATTTGTTTATTAGGACTAACATCTTGGCACGGACTTCTGTGTAGCTGAAACTAAATCACATTTAATGGCATCTGACCTTTACCCCTGTGCCCCCTCACCTCTGGCTGAGGTCATCAATCACATTCTCCAACAGGATGTTATGGCAGGGTTCTGGACATGCGCATTGACATCCCAGTACAGAAATATGAGACTTTTACTCTGGCCAAAAGTATGCATGGAATTTCCCTCCCCTTCTCAAGGTGATAGTAGTCATGGAAACGCCTTGGGCGCTGACATCAATCTTTCCCTCTGTTTGACCTGTTTTTTGTTCTATGTTTCCAGTTTGCTGATCCATTGTCTCCATTCTCTTTTCCATATTTTCAGACTTCTTCACTAGCGTATCTAATTTTTCATCAGTGCTTGTTTGTAATTTTTGTATTGCTTGCATAATTGTCTCTAGTGATATAGCCTTCTCTTTTTCCTGCTGGATCATTGTTTGTATTGATCTTTGTCCTCCTTTCGGGAAAGAGGCTGGGGTCGTTGTTGTGGAGCCCACTGGTGTTATCTTTCTACTCATCTTCCTGGTTTATTCTCTCTTTTTCTTTTCTTGACTCAGTCTAATTATAATTAACTATAAGAGAGAAAGAGGAAAAAGAAAGAAAAAGGAAGGAGAGAAGAGAGAAAAAAGCATGTAAAATTAGGTAGAGAAGCAAGCAGAAAGGTCAAGATTAAGGTAAAAGGGATATAGAAAGTGTAGTAGAAAATAAAATAAGAATGGGCACGAGAACAAGAAAAATCTTGGCCACCTTGTCCAATCAGTTCCAAATTTTAGAGCCCAATTTTTTTTAAAGAGAAGAGAATAGAAAAAAGAATGAAAAGCAAGGAAATTGGAACCCTATAAAAATAAGGATGAATAAAAGAAGAGGAGAAGAAAAAGAAAAATATATATCTCAAATATTTCAAAAATGTAGAAAGGGGAACAAGCAAAAAAGAAAAAAATATTCAACACTTCAAAACTTCAGGGCTTCTACAAAAAAAAAAAATGCAGAGGGGTGAACAAAAAAAAAAAAAAGAACCATCACATCCCAGGCAGAGTAATATAAACACAGTCAGCCAAAAACATGAAGGAGAGAGTTCAAAGTTTTTCCCCCTTCCCCCCTTTTTGATATAGAGACCTTTCCAAGGTCACTCCAATTTTCCCTTAAGCATTTTCATTCATCTTCCAAAATAGGTTTCCAGACACTAAAGATCCACAAGAAACACCTGTGTAAACAACTGTGATTCTTGCCTCTCATCGGGTCTTAACCTTGAATGAAAGAGTTTCTCTCTAAACAGTTCCAGCAATAAGGTTTGGTAACATTGTTCCAAAGTCCACTAGGTGGCAGTGTTAAATTGTATCCAATCCCTAGCCCCTTAGTACTCTGCCTTTAAAAAGAAATATTCCAGAAAAAAACCACGGGACTAATAAAATAGAAAAAGAAGGGAAAAAAGGAAAAGAATCTTTAAGGCATAATAAAAAAAGGAATAGTTCCAGTCAAATCACTTCCAAACATCAAAAAAACTTCAGCAACGAATCCACATTAAGTTGTAACAAGTTGTAACAAGAGTCCAGTCCGATAATAAAAAGGGGGAAAAAACCCGGACGGTTTCAATTAACCATGATCAAACCCGCCGATAGTTCTCTGGTTATACTCTATTTTCCTTAGATCTCCAAGTTTAGGGTGTTCTCTTTACAATAAAAAGAAACTTTATAAAAGGTCTCACCAAGAACGGCATGCTTCTTTCTCCCTCCTGCTCTTGCTCTGCGGAGCTGTCAGCAGCTTCGGCAGCCTAGGAGCTGGCTCTTGATCGCCGGCAAAAGGGGATTTTCCCTGGGTCTCCAAAGACTTTGCGAGTGTCTCTGGGTTCCCAGGGTTTTCCCCTACCTCCCACCGTCTCTTCGGGACGGCTTGGGTCTGATTCAGACTGTCCAGATGACCCAGATTCAGCGGCTAATCTGGAGTAACCAGAAAAGCTGCGGTACCGCAGCGACATGTAGCTCCTCCCAAAAGGGCAAAAAATGTTATTTTTTTAAGCTGTTCTTCCTACCTCCCTCTTTGATGTTGGAGTCAAAGTGCTCCATCCTATGTCACTGTTTGTTTGTTTGTCTCTGATAGCTGCCTTTGGAGAATTTGCTTCCATCTGAATGGAATCTGATATTTTGGAGTGACTCAAAGTACCTCATGTGGTCCTCAATGGAACTACATCCACACGGAGTGAAACAAGCAGTGGGGAACCCCAAGGTTCCATTTTAGGCCCAGTACTCTTCAACATCTTCATCAATGATTTGGATGAGGGATAGATGGTGAACTCATCAAATTTACAGATGACACTAAACTGGCAGGAATAGCCGACACCCCAGAAGATAGGCTCAAGATCCAGGTGGATCTAGATGGACTTGAACCCTGGGCCTATCTAACAAAAGGAAATCCAATGTAGAGAAAAGTAAAGTCTTACACTTAGGCTAGAAATACCAAATGTACAGGTACAGATTAGGTGAAACCTGGCTCAATAGCAGTAACTGTGAGAGGGAGCACAGCCTCTGAGGAGTATCTTGGAGTGGATAAAACGACTCCAGCTGCTGCCCTCAGAGCTGATTTGGGAATTTACACAATTTCTGCTTTGTCTAAAATCAGAAAATAATTGCATAAAATGTAATCTATAGAAACTGACAGACTCTGAAAATTGTGGCTGTTAGAACAGACAAAACTTCAATTAAAAGACCAATCTTGAATTGTAGTACTGACAAATTGTATTAGGAACTGAGGTCTCCCTGTTTCTTGTACAATTGGAGAAGAAGCTAAAAAGATTCCTCCACAAAGAATCTGGGCCTTAGAAGCATTAAAATATGCAGCAATCCTCAAAAATTATAGTAGGCCCTTTATTGGAATAGAATACTTCATTTGGCATTTGCACATGTTAACCTAATTGCAATAAATTGTAGGGGTGAGATACAGTAATATGATTTACATTGTTTATAGTTTTTTAATTTGTTCATTATTTTCTACTTTTATTATACAATCTTGCAAATATTCTGTCTTTAATATTTTAAACAATGTCTAATTAACCAACTATTCTAATGCTTTCATGAGAACAAGATTGGATTTATTAAAATCTAATACTATGGACTTGATCTGACCCCCAAAATAACACAGCATTCTTCATTTTGTAAGGTTTTTGAATGCAGCTCAGAATCTGATAAATCCAATGAAACTATGGAGAAGAGGCTACTGATTATCAGCTTTTATTTCTGCAGAAAGCTTTGTTAAGGAATGCTGAACACACATTTTAGGTTACAAGGAAGGCTACTTGGCAGAATTCACATTTTACTTTTCACAAGAAGTTACTTTGCTAGGCTAAGCTTGGCAATTCACCTAGAAATTTTATCTATGTAGTTTCCATGTTAGGTAACAATGGAGTTCTCCCAACGGCAATTTAAGAAAAGCTGAATTAGGCCACACTCTGTATTTCTCTCTCTTTCTCTCCCTCTCTACCCCTCTATCTACCTGCCTACTTTTTAAAAAAATTGTCTCTTCAAAACCTTATTATTCAAAAAGGTTATTTTTGAAGCTGTTCTTCCTACCTCCCTCTTTGATGTTGGAGTCAAAGTGCTCCATCCTATGTCAATGTTTGTTTGTTTGTCTCTTATAGCTGCCTTTGGAGAATTTGCTTCCATCTGAATGGAATCTGATATTTTGGAGTGACTCAAAGTACCTCTTTTTGGATTGGTTTTTTTTTGAAGCTGTTCTTCTTCCCTCCCTCCTTTAAACCTGAGTGCATTTTTAAATGCTTATGAGTCAAGGTGCCCCACTGATATTTTCTTTCTTTGTCTGTTTGTAACACAAGTTGCTGGCCTTTTGGGATGGCAGCCATTGCATCCTCTGTGCCTACCACCCCTTATAATAAGTCTGCAAATATCATGGTCCTCCAAACTATCCCTGCTGAATATGCACCCCTCATTCATCATGATAAAAAGAATTCTATTGTTTGAGAAAAAGGGAGAGAAATGAAGGAAATGGTAATAAATAAAAAGTAATAAGTATTGTTCTGCAGTCAGTTGTATCCTTCCTGCATTGGGATCTGGATCCTTTATGGGTCATTTTAAATGCCATCCCCATTCCCTCCAGGAATTGGCAGTAACTCAAACTATCAGAGCAATCCTCACACCTTTTGTGCTGTTAATAAGCCAATCAGGAATAACAAAAGATAAAAACTGCCAGAAAGGAATCTTTCTATGTTAGGGTATATGACTGAGTTTTACAATGAAGTTAGATTATATGACTGAAGTAATTATAATATTAAGATCTTTGGCGTAAAAGTAAGAGAAGGAGTCTGAGGAATTGTGACAAGTAGAAAGTCATGATTTTAACTTTCCTGTGGCCGTTGTGTATTTTTGGGGGGGGGGGGGATGCAAAGGATTTTCTAGCTGGGACCCGAGGCAACTGGGTGGAGAAACAAACCCTCTGAGAGGAAACTCCACACGAAATACTTTCTCCCTCCCTCCCTCCCTCTCTCTTTCTTCCTTTCCTTCCTCTGATTGGCTGGTGGTGAACTGTCACCTGAGCCCAAAAGCCCAGGGTGAACAGTGTTTCTCCCAAAAACCGGTGAGGAAGGGTCTGGGACTAAAGAAGCAGGGCCCCATTGGCGGGCACGAACAGCTAGGGTCCTAACAGCGGAGGCAAGAGGGTAGAAGTTAATGGCTGGGGCGGAAACCAGGGGGCGAAAAAGGGGTGGCGGAAGGTATGAGGAGAACAGTCCATTCTGCTCGGCCCTCCATATAGGCCCAAAAACCAGCTGGCCAGCAGGAGGGGTGCCTGCATGTGGATCCTAGTGGAGCTGGGCTGGGGCAGCTGGCGTGCCGGGAGAGAGGGCTCTCTGCATCATGGCTCTAACCCTTTCAATTGCTTTTCAGATCAATAATGCAGGAGGTTCAGAGGCTCTGAGTGATAAAAGTCGATTCCCCTTTTTCCACCTGATACTCCCCAAAGAAGGATTCCACTACCCGGCAATTGTCCAACTGCTCCTCCACTTCAGATGGACCCTGATTGGCCTCTTCGCTTCAGACACAGAGAAGGGAGAGAATTTCATGAGGACTTTTACTCCTATGCTGGTCAGAAATGGAATTTGTGTGGTTATATCACAACGATTCTCAACAACGGGATATACAGCATACCTCAGGGATTCCCTCTCTAAGTGGAGACAAGTCAACGTCTTTGTTCACTTCATGGAATTTGATTCCATTTGGGACAGAATTCTTCCTTTCCATTTAACACTTATGCGTCTGCCAGGACCCATTGAAGGGAAAGTCTGGATCCTCACAAATTTTGAAAGGCATGGAATAAACAAGCACAGACTTCTCAAATACGTCCATAGTATTTGGAACTTTGCTTATCTGTATAAAGAAAGGCCAAATGATTCTCCCTTTGAACCTTATTATTTTGTGGAAGAAAAGTTTCAAGATCATTATTTCCACTGTTCTCTTTCAAAAAATTTCTTTTCTGTCAAAGGCCGCAGAAGATGCACCCAGAAAGCCCCACTGGAGACCCAGGAGAAAAGGGACAGAATATGGATCCCAAATCAGTCCCACCATTACAGTCTCACAGAGACTCTGGTCCAGGCCTTGAATGCTGCATATTCCTCCAGATCGAGGAGGGGAAGGAAGGAGGGAGAAAAGATCTTGGGGTCTCCAAGGCTGCAGCCGTGGCAGGTAAGGGGGTCCCGATATGGATCCATTAATCTTAGATCCTTTGGAGGAGGAATCCAGAGGAGAAAGAGGGGAACCATCTCACCAGATCTGGCCAATTTAATTATTCAGGGAATTAATGGTTCCAAAGAGTAGATACCATGGCATTTTTATATTTAGCACTGCTAATTTGAAAATGCTGTATTTGTTTTTAAATAAATTCCCTTATTTGTGGGTCTGTGATGAGCCTTGTGGAATTCCACCTTTCTTCCGTCCCCATTGCACGTGGGTCTGTGTGCAGCTGGACAGGCAGTTACCCCCCCCCCCATTTTCCTGTAGCTCCGGCAGGAGGGGCTACAGCTGGGTTTAGTCACAGCCTGATTGGTCCAGAGACTAAGGAGTTTTTCTTAAGTAACTTCCTTTTCCTCCTGGCTCCCAGTTTTCTCAGTCTTTGGTCCAAGCATTAGCTGTGACTCCAGCGAGGTACTATTTAATATAAATTAATCATTACAACAGAATTTGAATAATTGGGAAAGAAAAATTCAAAACAATTTTAAAAAAGGAGAGATCAATTTGAATGCGGCCAGGGGAATTGATAAAGTCCCTTCAGGGCACCGAGGGCTTGGGCCCCGCCCTGAGCCAGCAAGAGCTGCACTTATTCCTGGGGGCGCAGGAGTGGAAAGCTCTTGGTAGCCCCAAGATCGTGTTTATCTGCCGCAAGCTGCCTTTCGCTTCAAGCCGCGGCCGCTTTAAACACCGAAAAGCCAGTTTTCATTGCGAATAGCGCGCAGAGCACAGTTTTCGTTCCAAAATGCAACAACGGAGTTTGGCAGCGTTGCGAGGCTTACACCTCAGAGCCATTTTTAGAACAGAAAGTGCCTCCGACTTCTTCACCCACGAGGTGTGGCAACCATTTTGGAGCAACCTCGTAGGGCGGCGGCCATTTTCTTAGACTGTGGCCCGCACTCAGAGCTAAGAAGACTACTTCTTCCTGTCCAGTTAATCAACCAGTGGACACGTGAGTGAGGCATGGCCTCCACAGCTTCAGATTCCAGCCAGGCCCCGAGAGAAGTGGTGGAGGAAGCCCAGGGCAGGCTTCGGCCTAGAGCAGTGGCCTCCAAGCCTGCAGCTGAACAACACCCTTCCAGAGCAGCCACTAGGGATGGGACCAGGAAGCAAAGAGCCCTAGAAAGGCAGGTGGCTAGGGCAGAGAGGCTGGCTCAAGCAACCAGGCCCGAATCCCCTTGTAGATCCAGATCTCCTATAGGGCCCAGCTCCCACCACTCAGGTACCCCTCTCAGGGGCTTCAGCCCTTCCTCTCCATCCATTTCACCAGCTAGGCCCCCTAGAAGGGTGACTTCTCCGTCCCCTCCTATTTCTCCTAGATCATTCAGAGGGGGTATTGAGGATCCAGGAGAGGGAGGATCTCGGGATTACTTACCTGCAGCTCAGCTGGACCCCAGGGGTCCCTCCTCCCGAGGGCCTTCAGAGGAAGATCTGGAAGATTTGAATTTGTTACCAGACAGTATTAGGAGACTCATTTCTGCTGCCATTTCCAGGGGTATTTCCTCGGGTCTATCCCAACGAGAACATCAACCTCAGAGACCATCCAGGCCCCCAATGGCCTCCAGGCATAGATCCCCATCTTCTTCCAGGGGCAGGGATCCTAGGCCCCCTTCCCCCTCTATAGTCAGCGAGGGTTCTGTTCTGGGGGAGGTAGCCCATCCGGAGTTGGGGTTCTCAGAAGATGAGGACCTGGTTATACCTGAATCACCCGCCTTCCCAGGTCTCTTTCCCCCTCCGGCTTTCAAGCCCCTGCTACACAAAGCCAAAAAACCTACTCAAATTGGCACGGGGGCTCCCCCAGTCTCACAACACAGGGATCCAAATTTGGCCATGTTCATAAATCCCAACATGGACAAGGAGGAGGTTCCAGCTCCTCCATTATTTTGGGAAGTGGTCAAGAACCAATGGTCCCGACCTTCCTCCCTTCCTAACCCTGGGAGCAATGATCGGTGCTATTACAATATGGAACAGGCCTTCGCCCAGGCCCTTCAACTTCCTACGGTGGATGCCCCAGTCACCCTGCTCGCCAACGCCTCCACAGTGGTGTCAGGCGATGTGGCAGACAAGCTAAAACCGAAGGATAAGTGGGTGGAGCTCAACCTCCACAAAAACTTTAATGCTTCGGCCTGGGCCATTAAATTTTCCACTGCAGCATCTTATTTTAATCGCACTACGGTCATGTGGCTATGCCAGCTGCAGGACCGTATCCCGCTGCAAGATGAGCGTCTTTACCAAGACCTCACCAAAATCATTTCGGCTGTCCAGTTCTCTGCAGATGCCACCCTAGACTCTATAAAATTCGCATCTAGGGCTTTGGCCACCTCGGTTACCTCGAGGCATCTTTTGTGGCTGCACAATTGGCAAATGGACAACAAGTCCAAATGGAACTTAGCAGCAGCCCCGTTCTCTGGCCCCAATCTCTTCGGGGCTTCTCTTGATCACCTCCTCGTGGAGAATAAGGATAAAAAGAAGGTCCTCCCATCTAACTCTAAGAAGTCGGACTCCCATCCATTTTTGTACCGTAGGCCTTCTGCTTCCTCCTTTTCTTACTTCAGGGCCCCTGACCAGGACTACCGCCAACAGAGGTTTGCCCCGTACAGATATGATAGGCAGAGTCAGAGGCCTTTCTACCAGGACAGGAATAGGTATCATGGGCAGTCCAAACGGCCCTTTCGAGGTGGGGGGTGGCCGCCCCTTCCGCAGAGGGAAATGACTCTAATCCGAGTCAACCCATAGGCGGCCGCCTGGCACGCTTCGCGGATCAGTGGGACCAGATAACGTCAGATGCCTGGGTTAGGTCAACAGTCAGGGAGGGCCTTCAACTCAAATTTCTCTCCCCTCCCCCAACGCTCTTCAGGACCTTCCTCCCATCCAGGGATCTGGAGTGGCGGTGCCTAATGATCCTGGTGATTCAGCACCTGCTGGACATTCAGGCGATTGAGCCGGTTCCCCCAGAGGAACGGGGGTTAGGTATGTATTCCAACCTCTTTTTTGTCCCAAAGAGCTCTGGGGGATAGAAGGCTATTCTGGACCTGAAACGCCTCAACTCTTACCTGGTCTACCGGAGATTCAAAATGTCCTCCCTCAAGTCCATCCTCCTAGGGATCCAGCGGGGGGATTTCATGGCCTCAATAGATCTGACAGAGGCATACCTCCACATCCCGATTCGGCCTGCCCATCGCAAATTTCTCCGATTCTCTCATGGGGGGGGGCGACACTTTCAGTACAGGGCTCTCCCATTCGGCCTAGCCTCTGCCCCCCGCACGTTCACGAAGGTCCTGGCGGCATTGGCAGCTCACCTGCTCTCCCTCCCGGTGAGACTCCATTGCTACCTCAACGACGTGTTAGTCCTGGCCCAGTCAAGGAGCCAGGCCATTCACGACCGCTCCATCACCATCCGAGTCCATCAACTTCACCAAGAGTCATCTGTCTCCCTCTACAAGAATCCTTCATCTGGGCACAGTGATGGACTCGAGGTCAGGACTTGTTCGCTTATCTCCAGAGCACCTGACAAGCCTCCGATCCCTAGCAAGACACGTCCGTGCAAGTCAGTCAGCTTCCATCCTGACCTTGTCCCGCCTGATGGGCAAGATGGTGTCGTGCATCGAGATCGTTCCGTGGGCCCGGCTCCACTCCCGGACACTTCAGTGAGTGCTCATTCCGTTTCAACGTTGACGCATGAGCAACTCATCACGCTCAATTCGACTGTCCCCGGGTCTCTGCTGGTCCCTGAGATGGTGGCTATCTCCGGCCTTGCACCGTGGAGCGGAATTTGGGGAACCAGAATGCACGACTGTCACGACAGACGCGAGCCTCTGCTAATTTGAAAATACTGTATTCTTTTTAAAATAAATTCCTGTATTTGTGGGTTTGAGATTAGCGTGGTAGAATTCCACCTTTCCTCCGTCCCCATTGCACGTGGGTCTGAGTGCAGCTGGAGAGGCAGCTAATCCCCCCTATTCTCCTCCAATGAAAGGGAGCCTGGCGTAGATCTAGATGCTTTATTGGGAGACGAGGGCAGGTGAAACTGAGGAGATGCAAAGAGTGGAAATCAAATAGAAAGACGAGATAGGCAGCATTAACTGGCAGCCAGCAAAGAAGCAGCCGGAACCTCCCTAGCGATGCTCTGTGTGAGGGAGGGAGGCGTCTCCAGATGACCAGGGGTCTCGGTCACAACGGCTGCTTCCGTCTTCTCCAAAGGCTGACAGAAAATGGAGTCTGGCTTCAGACCATTTAGTTAGGCTTATCTGCCCCCGGCCACTAAGTTGGGCTAGAGCAACAACAGCACAAGAGTTACATGTTGTGGCATGCAACCTTTATAAATTAGTAGGAGACCCTGAGACCATCTAGCCCAACTCCTCCTCTCTGCAGGAATCCCAGTTCAAGCTTCTCTGACTGATGGCTGCTCAGTCTTTGCTCTCAGACGATCCATGAAGAGGAGACTGAACTTCTCTGCTTTACTGGCTCAGCTCTAAAACAGCTCATCCTTTTATCATATTTTTCCCTCATTTAGCTAATTTTTTCCTCTCTTGTAACTGAGTTCATTTTTCCATGTCTGACACTCTGGAATAATAGTGAGCAGATCTTACACTTGTGTGTAACAGGAGTCAATTATTGGAAGATGGCTGTATCCAATGGTGGGATTCAAATATCCCACCTGCCTGCTTGAAGGTTATTATATATATATATAATTTTTACATTTAAAACAATGCAATACCGCGGAGTCGGAGTGGTCATACATTCACATTATGTACAGCTAGTTTCAACCATTAACAGTTAATCTACTTAATACATTGTCTGTCCTTCTGTCCAATCAAAATATATACATTTGTTCCAGTCTTGTCATCTTGTCTTATACCAATCATAGAATCTGTTCCATACTTCAAAATATTCTGATTCCCCTTTATTTTTAAGTTCAAGAGTGAGCCTATCTGCTTCTGCACAGGCCAACACTTTTCTGATTGTATCAAGCTCTGATTGTGTATTTTCTTTTTTCCAATACTGTGCATAGATTATGCGCGCTGCAGTTAGTATATGTATAATTAAATAAAGTGTATCTTTCTTAAACCCCTCCGGTATTATGCCTAGGAGAAAAGTTTCTGGTTTAAACATAATTTGTTCTCCCACCATTTGTTCTAACCATGATTGAATCATTTTCCAATATTTTTTGCCTCATTGCACGTCCACCACATATGATAGAAAGTGCCTGGTGTTTTTTTTACACTTCCAACAATTTGGGGCCAGATTTTTGAACATTTTGGAAAGCCGTGCTGGGGGGAGATGCCATCTGTAGAACATCTTATACAGATTTTCTTTATACGCCGTAGCCAATGTTAGTTTCTGATTAAGTATCCAAAGTTTTTCCCACTTAGCCAATTCCACATTGTTACCGAAATTTTTCGCCCAGGCGACCATGGTTTCTTTGACATGTTCCTCCTCTAGTTTATATTCCAACAAGAATCTATACAGCACTTTGATCAGTCTGTTTTCTGTCTGTATCAATAGTTTATCTAATATTGTGTAGTCTTTGGCAATACCTTCGTTCTTCCTATCCTGTGCATACCTTGATTGTATCTGTAAATAAGACCACCATTCTACTTGTACTCCTTGTGATGTCAATTCTGATCTGGTTTTGATGTCCCCCTGCCTGTTCAATAACTCTTTATATGTAACGATATTTTCCATGTTGATTAAATTTGGGTGTATGTATGCTTCCATCGTAGATAGCCAAATAGGTATTTTGGTATAGTGGTCATGTTTAATTTTGTTCCATATTATTAACAGAGATTGTCTGATGTAATGTCTACTAAAATATTTGTGTGCAGATCCTTTTTCATACCAGAGGAAGGCATGCCAGCCTGCTTGAAGGTCATGGCCTTCCAATTTGAGTAATCTTTTATTTCTCAGCATTATCCATTCCCGTAGCCATGTTAATATGGCCGCAGTATAATAGAGTTCCCAATCTGGTACGCCAAATCCTCCCTTTTCCTTAGTGTCTTGCATAGCCTTAAGTTTTATTCTTGGTTTTCTTCCCTGCCAGATAAATTTCGAAACCAATTGATTCAAATCCTTGAAGACACCTTTTTCTAATTTAATGGGAATATTCTGAAATAGGAAGAGAAATTTTGATAATATATTCATTTTTATAACTGCGATCCTGCCCATCAGGGACAGTTGTAGGTTTTTCCATCTTTCTAGATCCTTCTTAGTTTTATTAATGTGATTAGTATAATTATCTTCTTTAATGGTCACACACCTCGCAGATAAATGTATATCAAGATATTTAACTTTTTTGACAATTTGGATACCCAATTTCTTCGTTAACTCCTCTTTTGCTTTTGATGTCATATTTTTAGTCAGCATTTTGGTCTTTGTCATATTTATCTTTAGACCCGCTATTTTCCCATACTCTATCAATTCCTCAATGAGTTTCGTACCAGACTTTATAGGATCTTCTAGCACAAACACTAGATCATCCGCAAAGGCCTGTAACTTAAATTGCTCCTTTTTGATTTCTAGTCCCTTTATCTGTACCTCTTTACGTATATTCCTGGCTAGTACTTCTAGGGTTAGTATAAACAACGGGGGATAGGGGCAACCTTGTCTTGTACCTTTCTGGATTACAATACTTTGTGTTAATTCACCATTGATTATTACTTTGGCTTTTTGGTTTGTATAAATTGCTCTGATCGTATTTATAAATTTATCCCCACAATCCATGTATTCTAATTGTTGGTGCAAAAATTCCCAGTTGACATTATCAAATGCCTTTTGGGCATCGAGAAAGATTTGTGCAACCTGTTTTTCATTGTGCACTTCATAATATTCAAGGATGTTCAACATAATTCTCATATTGTTTTTAATTTGTCTTCTGGGGAGGAATTCGTTTTGATCTGTATGGATGAACGATGTAAGAAATTGGTTCAGCCTTTCTGCTATTATTGAGGCAAAGATTTTGTAATCTGCATTTAGCAGTGAGATTGGTCTGTAGTTTTGTATAAACACCTGGTCTGTGTCTGCCTTAGGTAATAATACAATATTAGCCTCTGTCCATGATAACGGTGTCTTCGCCTCTTTCAACACAGCGTTGTAGACTTCCAACAACGTTGGGACAAGTATATCCTGGAATTCTTTATATATTTCCGCTGGCAACCCATCCGGCCCTGCAGCTTTATTATTCTTTTGTCTTTGTATGGCCTTGATTATCTCTGATGTTTTAATGTCTTCATTGAGCATGTCCTTAATCTCCTTTGGTACCTTTGGCAGATCTGACTTTTCCAAATACTGTAATATTCCTTCCTTTGTATGGTCTCGGTTTTCTCTATATAATTGTTCATAGAACTCTTGGGTAATCCTTTTCTTTTCCTCTAGTTGGTAGCAGATCTCGCCTTTTTCATCTTGTAGTTTATTGATCCAATTCTCTTGCTTTTGCTTCCTCAACCTATAGGATAGCCACTGCCCCGGTTTATTTGCATTCTCAAAGAAGTTTTGTTTTGCTTTTTTTATAGATTGTGCCAATTTTGCTTTTTCAAATATAGCCAATTCATGTTTAATCAGTTCCATATTTCCTTTTATACTTCTGTTCTGCAGTTTCTTTTGCAGTTCACTCTCTAGATTTCTATACCTTTCTTTCAGCTCTCTTATTTTTAGATTCTCAGTTTTTTTCTTCCTGGCTGTGGCTGATATTGTGACCCCTCTTATAAATGCCTTAGTTGTATCCCATAAGTTTTGTATGGATGTATCTCCTGGCCCGTTTTCTTTGAAGAAGAATCTTAATTCTTGGTTAACTCTTTTAATATATTCCTGGTCTTTTAGAATTGATCTATTGAGTGACCAACGATAACTGCCCTTTTGTTTTTTCCAAATAATCCTCATGGGATTGTGGTCAGCCCATAGATTGGGTTATATATCTATCTCCTTCACTTCTGAAATTAACTCCATCGGCAGCCAGACCATATCTATCCTTGACCAGGATTCGTGTCTATTCGAGTAGAAGGTATATTGCTTTCCCTCTGGACATCTTTCTCGCCATACATCATACAGATTAAGTTCTTCAGCCATTTGGAAGAATGACCTTGGCAAAGTTCTCCTAGCTCCTTTTCTCTTCTTTCCACTTTTATAGTCCCGTTTCGGGTCAACTATAGCATTGAAGTCACCCAGTAAACAAACATTTTCATTTCCCATCTCTCGAATAATGCTATGTAGTCTATGATATAAATTTTCCTGGCCTTCATTAGGTGCATATATTACAACCAGTGAGACCTTTTTTTGGTTTAACATTATTTCTATGATTAGTATTCTCCCTTCCTCATCATGATAAATTAGTTTAGTCTGGACTGTGTCTTTGACATATAATACTATTCCTCTTTTCTTTTGGTCAACTAGTGCCGCGTAAAGTTTACCCAATCTAGGACATTCTAAGATCTGTATCTGTCTTTTAGTCATATGGACCACTTGCATTGCAATTATATCGTAGTTCAAATGTTTTAATTTATTAAATATTGTTTTCCTTTTCTGGGGTACGTTTAGACCATTAATATTCAATGATAGAATCTTGATTTCTCCCGACATACTTCTATGTGTATTTGGGTCGTGTGCTTCTTGTTGCCCTTATTTCTCTCACTTCCTTTGGTTCTTCCCCTTTTTCGTCTAGAACGACTTCTTTCTCCTTTTGTGTCTCCACTGGTGGGATTCAAATTTTTTAACTACCGGTTCTGTGGGCATGGCTTGGTGTTCCTGTGTCTGGGTGGGTGTGGCTAGGTGGGCATGGCTTGTTTGTGTGACCACTTCTGAACATCCAAAATACACAATTTAATCCTATGTATATATGCCATATATGAACATGCATGTTACATGGTATAATGTGTGTATAGATACACAAAAAGATAAATTATCTACTATATATACTGTATCTGTATACACACACACACACACACACACACACACACCTCTTCTAAAACTATACACATTCAACCTCACTTATTGCGTTTGGAAAAACACACCCAGAGTCCACTTTCTGGCACACATTTAACTATCATTTCTGCACATTAGAACATTACACGGGCCTTCAGATGTTCTTCCCTAGCCTGCACATGACTGTTAGAGCCAGGAGATGTCATGGATTGAGTAAAATGTGGCAAAACTCACTTAACAACGCTCTTGCTTTTTTCCTCTCTGTTAGAGGCACTAAAATAATCCAGACAATATAAGGTGGTCTGCTGGAGCAGGGGGTTGGACTAGATGGCCTCCAAGCTCCCTTCTCACCCTGCTGGAGCAGGGGCTAAATTAGAAGATGACCTCCAAGATCCCTTCCAGCTGTAGATTGCTCTGCTGTTTCAAAGAGTCTTCTGAAGCCTTCGTTCCTCTCATTTTTTTCTCTCTCCCTCCCTCCCTCCCTCCATGTATCTGTCCATCCATCCATCCATCCATCCATCCATCCAACTATGTCTCATTCACTTTCTCCTCCCGTCCTTTCTTTCTTTCTTTTCCATCCATTCCTTCCACACACACACCCTCTCTCAAATGCCCGGGAGCATCATTCGCACCCGGAGAAAGCCCATCTAATTAACTTCCTAGGGCGCAGACAACTTGCTGGTGGTGCACTTGGATCAGTGCATCTCTCTCTCTAGAAAGAAAGAATGAGAGAGCGAGAGAACGAGAGAATAATCAGAAGCTTTTCAACATTATGGGCCACCTGGGAGGAGACTATAGAGACCCTCTCCCCATTTCTTCTGGATCTCCCTCTTCCCCCCAGTTTTCCTTTTCTCCCATCCATTCTTTCTCTCTACACCCCCTCCTGAGAGCGAGGCGGTGCTGCTTTGCCTGGGAGTTTTCCGGGCTCTGGAAGGGCAGCGGGGGGGCTTGAGGTCTCCACAACTTCTTTGGGAGAAATGTCACCCTGAACCCCCGGCTGCTTTCCCGAGGGCCCTGTGGCCCCAGCAGACCGCGTTGTGGTGTGTGTGCATGGGGTGAGGAGCGGCTCGGGGAAGCCAGGAGGAACGATTGAAATCCATTCACCCAGCTAGTCACCCCCCTCCCTCCTGGTTGGCAGGAGGGGAAGCTCCTCTGTTTGGTGGGAGAATTTGGTTGCAGAAACGCCAAGGAGTGGGCAGCCTTAGAGGGCCTGTTCATCCTTCCCCTTTTCCTCTCAGCCCTGCAAAACCAGAAATCTCCCCCCCCCCCCTTTCCCAAGCAGCAACTGAGACTGTGCAGGGAGGAAGGGGGCAGGAGAAGATAATCAAGAGTAGAAGATATGAAAGCCAGGAAAGACCCCAATTCTGCAGCAAGAGGAATTTCTGCAAGGGGGAGGGGGCCCTGCAGCTTCCAAATGCCTTTTAGCCATAATTGTGATCAGAGCAGATGTTGGGGGGGGGAGGCAAGGAGGATAGGGGTCCTCTGCCTCTCCCTCAGACTCCCAGGAAGGGAAGGGAGATGGAGGGAAAGGAAAGGAAATTGGAAAGAAGAAAAGGAAAGGAAAGGAAAAAGGGAAGGAAATTTGAAAGCAGGAAAGGCTGAAGAAGGGAGGGAAAGGGAAGGGAAGGAAAAGAGAAAGGAAATGGGAAAGAAGGAAAGGAAAGGATGAAGAATGGAGGGGAAGGGAAAGGAAAAGGAAAAAGTGAAGAAAATCAGAAAGGAAAGGAAATTGTAAAGAAGGAAAGGAAAGGAAAGGAAAAAGGGAAGGAAATTTGAAAGCAGGAAAGGCTGAAGAAGGGAGGGAAAGGGAAGGGAAGGAAAAGAGAAAGGAAAGGAAATTGGAAAGAAAGAAAGGATGAAGAAGGGAGGGAAAGGGAAGGAATGGAGAAAGGAAAGGAAAAAGGAAAGAAGGAAAGGAAAGGAAAACAGAAAGGAAAGTATAAAAGAAAAGAGAAAGGAAAGGAAAGGAAAGAGGAAAAAGGTGAAGAGTGACTGCAACACATTACTGTTTTACTATTGGAGCTGTCGGGAGCAGCCTGAGGTGGGCATTCGGGAGCAGGCCAAGATGAGCAGGAGGCCACGGCAAAGGCAGGCAAACAGCCTGGGCTGTGTGGCCATGTGGTCGAGGCAAGGGAGCCAAAGAGCAGCTGCAGCTATGACTCTAAGGCACCAGTCAAGGCATGTAAAGCAAGTAGTGGAGGGGTAGGGTGGGGCTAAGTTTTACTACCAGTTCACCAGAACTGGGCCGGACCGTCTGAATCCCACCACTGGCTGTATCCTCCCTTCTCCAATTGAGATTGTGTCAGTTGGAAAAGGGGCTCCCAGACTCCTCTTGATCTTCAGCTCTTCTCCTTGTTGTCTTTCCTCAAAGCTAAGAGCAGCTCCTTTGATCTCTTCCTTGGCTTATTTGTCCTTCCCTGAAGTTCATGTAGATTTTGTGCAAATTCTCCTCCACGTGTGATGCCTGCAAGGGGACCTGGTCCTTGAGTTGGGATCTCCCCAAACCAGAACATTCACTTCTTCAGATTCTTATGGCTGCATTTGCCTTCTTTCCATGGACATCTCCCGGCTGACTCAGATTCTGTTTCCAGTTAACTACGATTTTGAGATCATTTTCACAAACATACATATCAAGTTTGGTATCCCACATCTTACTTCCAGTCCATCATTAATGGTCTTATATGAGACTCTATTGTTAGTCAAGTCCTAGTAGCTAAAAAGCAGATATTTTTCACTGCTTTTTACTTATGAAGCCCTTTCTGTGTGCTAATCATAAATATTATTTCTGGAAACTTCATATTCCTCTTATAAAATTTTATTTTATTCAAAAAGGTAAAATACAAGTTTCAGAAAATAAAACTATTACAAAGACAAAACAAAACTAGACAAAACATTAAAAAAAATTTTTTTTGCATTAAAAACAGACAAAAACATGCATATTGAATACAATACACCAATAATAGTTTATCTCCTTTGCAAAATAGGTCCACAATTATAAACTACACATCTATTTGCAATTACTTGACTTGTCATCTGTCTGCTGTGTAAAAAAAAAAAGTAGTTAACAGGCAATCCAACAATAAAGTTAAATTTCAAAACTTCAAAACTCTTCTATTGTATTTAACTCACAAAAAGTTTACAGGGGCTTCTTATCTACCACAGACCAACACAATCATTACCTCTGATCTGTCCAGGCTGATAGAGTGTTCCTGGCGGCTGGGGGGGGGGGACAAAAAACGGCCTGTTTTATACTCATTTCTACTCTCCCCAGCCCCCAGGAGCTCTTTGAAAGCATTCATAAGGCTATGCACGGCCATTTTGGTGAAGATGGCGGGGCTTCAGGAGGCCAAAAAATGTTGTATTAGGTGTATAAGATGCACCCAGATTTTCACCCTCTTTTTAGAGGAAAAAAGGTGCATCTTATACTCCAAAAAATACGGTATATGATTGACAAATTTTTCTCAAAGCTTTTCATTCATTAAAATGGCAGTATTTGAATCTTATTTAACCATATTTGGAAATTAGACAATTGTAGAAGAAAGATTCAATGTGGGATAAGAAACAAAGTTTTCTGCTTTTCAAATTCCTGGATTTTCCTATTCTAGTTTCATCCTTTTCTGAAGAAGAACGAGTTTTGGAATATTTCGGAGATGAAACTGTACTTGGACCAAAATGGAGAGATAAGAGCAGATCTGGCGATTGTCAGCTGGTTGGTTCTCCCCAAGGAGGATTCCAGGGAAGAGATTCTGGCATATTTGCAAAGGCAGAGACTTTCTATCAGACAAAAGGCTCTTTCACAGCTAAAGTTGCTGAATAAGGTGGGAGAAATTTTGGTGTCTTTTCTCTGTTTTCCAAAGCCTGAGGTCCCATTTCAAGTGGGCAAAGGATGGTTGGCCTCCCATGCCAGTTGGTGTCATCTAATGGAAGTTCTTCAACAGACGGGACCTAAGTGGAGAGGCTTTGCCATGTTTTATGGAAATATTTCAAGATTTTACTGGTCAAAGGTTTCTTTCTACATTAAAAAATCTAATGTAATAAACGTTTCCTAAATATTTTACAGTAAACTTTATTAGCTTTAATATGAATATATCATCATACTTAAATCTTTTTTAAATTCCATCCTTCTAGACTTTATTAAGTAGAAAAATACTTTATTGCAATGTTAAATTCCAAAAGGAAAAGGGAGGAACTAAATGAAGAATCTTCCAGTTGTTATCCCTCCTGCATCTGTTTAGAAGTAATCAGAGATTTCATATTTACCTCAGTGAAGACCAGACGCTCTTTGTCTCCATCAATTTCTGCCTCCATTTTCCATGGACGGAGAGTCCTAACATCTTTTCTTTGCCATTCCTTGTTTTTCGGCTCAAGTCCCTGCCTCAGTCCAGATGTGTGGAAAGTTGTCATCCTGGATTTGTCAAGAGGGCTCGAGAAGGAGAGCCAGTTTGCTGCTATGACTGTATTCCTTGTCCGGGAGGGACCTTCTCCACTCAGAAAGGTGGGTCACACTGAGAAAAATGGGGGGCTTTGTGGAACTGGATCCATCCAGAACATTTCCATGAAAGTGCAAGTTAAAAAAAAGATTGAAGCTCAATTGTTTTCATGCTTATACAACATTTACAATTGGATTCATCCAGAGCATTTTAATTAAAGAGCAAGTTTTTTTTAAAAAAAGTGAAGCTCTCTATTCAAAATGAATTTTTTTTAGAATATCCCCCAATTTCATAGAGATTAGATGACTAGATTTTAGAAAAT
>JAKRSK010011536.1:0-61057 GCA_029891615.1 Natrix natrix natrix
CCCCTTTAAAGGACTCCAATGGTTTGCCTTTTCAGACAACTCCCACCAAAATAAACATTGTGTATTTTCCTGATCTATCTCTTGTCACTTCCTGCCAATCAGTAGAGTGGGCAAACATGTGGCTAAATCTTGTGTCCTTACTAGCAGTCCTCAAAGGTAATTATTACCCCTAACTAAAGTGTATTTCCATGTTGTGCTCTTGTACACAACATGTACAGGAGATCTCATTAAAAATATATTTCTCTTTAGGAGTCCAGTCTCAAGTCCAGTTGGTGGAATCTGGAGGGGATGTGAGAAGACCTGGAGAGTCCCTCCATCTCTCCTGCCAAGGTTCTGGATTCACCTTCAGCAGCTATGACATGCACTGGGTGAGACAGGCACCAGGGAAAGGACTGGAATGGGTTGCAAGTATCTATTATGATTCCAGTAAAAAGTTCTACTCAGACAAAGTCAAGGGACGCTTCACCATCTCCAGGGACAATGCCAAAAGCCAGCTGTATCTGCAAATGAACAGCCTCAAAGCCGAAGACACAGCAGTCTATTACTGTGTGAGAGACACAGTGAGAGGAAGTGAATCTGAAGTCAAGCAAAAACCTTCCTTTCTTCAGAAAAGCTCTTCAACTTGACTGAGCCACAGATCAGGGATTAGTCAATGAAGATTGATGACTATGTAATGAGAAGGTCAGGACATTTTGTTCAAGATATCAAAGAGTTTGCTGTGACAAAATAAATAAAAAAATCCGATACACTTCCCTGTTTGCCAATTGATTTGGCTTCCCTGGAATGGAATGTATTTTTTTTTTTAGTTTTAGGGCAGAAGGATGGAATGACACTTTTGGATAATCTTTCTGAATACCCAAACTGGCAAACACACATTGGAGAAATAGCTGCTGTGATAGAATCTCCTCGGAGATTCAAAAAGAAGTGTCCTCTGCTTCGTTTTGACTCTGCGGGCAATGTTCTCAAAAAATCCAACTGCCTTTGCACTTGGAGAAGTTGTGTTATGGAATAAAACATGTATAATTCTATATTTCCTTATCACAGGATAGCGGAGTTGGAAGAGACCTTGGAAGTCTTCCTGCGAAATCCTCAACTCAAGCAGGAGGCCCTTTACCTGTGAAGACAGGCGAAGCCTTATCTGCCAGCACGCAAGCAGTCAGCTACAGCACACATGGCAGGGGGAGGCAGTTTTCACCCACCCCTGGCTTCAGGAAAGCCTCTGGAGCCTGGGGAGGGAGAAACGGGCCCAATGGGCCAACCAGAGGTTCCTTTCTGAATATGGTGCATTGTGCATTGTGGGTGTGGGGCATGCACTCATATGCTATCGCACATTTTGGCATGCGTTTACAAAAAAGGTTCACCATCATTGCCCCATATCATTTCAAGACAATGGCTGTACAGCCCCTTCTTAAAAACCTCCAGTGATGCGACAGCCAGAAAATATGACATTCTTCACTTAATCCTCCAGGGAAAGAGCAAAGGCAAATGAGGTCCAGGCAGAAGAAGAATATCATGGCTTTCAAAACCTAAAGGACAGGTCTGGACAAAACCCCGCAGTGCTTTTTCATGCGGCTGTTGACAGAAATAGAATTGCCAACATAATCGCCCACACTGCATTTCGGATATTAAAGCATTAGAGAGGGTCCAGGGATGGTTTACAAGAAGAGGATTCAACTCCTCTGCTCCTAATAAAGTTCCTTATACCACCAGGCTTGAAATTTTAGGCCTGGATAGCCTTGAACTACGCTGTCTATGTTCCCACCTCACCTTAGTGCACAAGATAATCTGACATAACGCCCTACCTGTTAAAGGCTGCTTTTACTTTAACTGCAATAACACAAGGGCTATCAAGAGATACAAACTAAATGTAATCCATTCTTATCTTGATTGCAGGAAAAACGATTTCAGCAATAGAGTAGTAAATGTGTGGAACACTCTATGTGATCCTGTTGTTAGTTCCTCTAACCCCCATACCGTTTACCTTAAACTGTCTACCATAGACCTTACTCGTTTCTTAAGAGGTCCATAAAGGGGGCGTGAAGAAGCGCACCAGCGTGCCTACCGTCCCTGTCCTACTGTCCCATTCATATGTACTCTTTCTATGTGTTTATGGCTATGTTTTGCTTACTTATATCCATTCATTTGTGCCATTTTTTTCATGTGTTTTCATACTTGTTTCCTTGGACTTATGGAGAAAGAAAGAAAGAAAGAAAGAAAGAAAGAAGGAAGGAAGGAAGGAAGGAAGGAAGGAAGGAAGGAAGGAAGGAAGGAAGGAAAGAAAGAAAGAAAGAAAGAAAGAAAGAAAGAAAGAAAGAAAGAAAGAAAGAAAGAAAGAAAGAAAGAAACAATGATGGATATGGTACAAAACAAAGAAGATTTAACTGTCTCTATGGTCATGTGGGTGGCTTGACTTAATGTCGAAGGCGCATGGAACGCTGTTACCTTCCCACCAAAGATGGTCCCTATTTCTCTACTTGCATTTTTGTCTGCTGTCTAACTGCTAGGTTGTCAGAATCTGGGACATTTAACGGAGCTCACCCCGTGATGCGGCACTAGGGATTTGAACTGCCAAACTGCCAACCTATCGATCGACAAGATCAACGTCTTAGCCACTGAGCCACCACATCCCTTAAAATTATATATATAGAATATAGAATAGATAGAATAGAATATTTATTTCTAAGCCGCACCCTCTCCCGAAGGACTCGGGGCGGCGTACAATAAAACAAATAAAATACAAAGTACAATACAATACAATACAAATATGGACAGGACATACATATAACAAGGACGTATATAAGACGTATACAAGACGTATACAAGACGTATACAAGGAGGTGGTAGGCTGATAGCTAAAAAACAATTAAACAATTAACAATTAAAACAGTTAAAAAGTCACAATATTTAAAAACCCCAATAAATAAAAAACCCGTCAGGAGCGATATAGTTGGATGATGGTTGAGCCAGGCCAGCTACTTGGAATAGGTGGGTCTTGAGCTTAACTCTGAAGGAACGGAGGTCAGACGTAGTCCTAATATCCGGAGGGAGGTCATTCCACAGGGCTGGGCCCGCCACAGAGAAGGCTCTACTCCTAGGCGCCGCCCCTCAACACTGTCTGGTGGACGGCACCTGGAGGAGTCCCTCTCTGTGCGAGCGAATTGGTCGCAGGGATGTATGGGGCAGAATACGACCCCGCAAGTAACGGAAGTAAATATAAATATATATTTATTTTATTGCCGCTTCCAACAAAATTGGTGTTGAAACATTGAAAACATGCTGTGCCACTGATTATCATTTGAACAATACACGAGGCTTGAAAAAAACACAAAGATGCTCAGTAAGCCATACAGTTGATGTACTTATATGATACAAGATGCGTTGAAGGCTTAACATACCCAGAGTAGCATAAGGGCCCTATGCTTGTGGCAACTGGCCATAAGCCCCATGACTTAAGGCGGCCCTGAGTATCCTGGCATAAGGTAGGAAATTAAACAATAGGATGATCTTTCTGAATATCCAAACTGCCATGCAGATATTGAGGAAACATCTGGACCTAAAGAGTCTCCTCAGAGAATTAAGGAGATGTGTCCACTCCTCACTTTGGACACCAGGGGGCAATGTTGACACACCAAACTCCATGGACTATGCACCCAGTGGGGGTGGGGAAGAGAATAAAACAAACATTGTGAAATATTGTTTCCTTTCGGAAACATGACAATTATTATTTTTTATTTTTGTCATAGTTCACTGAGTGTCTCTCAAGAAAATTTGGCATCTCAGGAGTCTTTGACAACAACGCTGAGGATTTTAATAAAATTCCTGGTGTTTTTCACGAGGGAAACTGCGTGGAATGTGTAAGGGTACTTCAAATTTCCATGCAGAGACATCACCCTGCCAACAAAAGTGTGTATAGTCAAGGCTATGGCTTTCCCAGTTGCAATGGATGGCTGTGAAAGTTGGACCATAAGAAAGGCTGAGCGCTAAAGAATTGAGGCCTTTGAACTCTGGTGATGGAGAAGACTCCTGCGCATCCCTTGGACTGCAAGGCCATCAAACCCAGAGGAGATCAACCAAGACACACAAACAAAAAATGCATAGAAATATTTACACCAATCCAGATGATTGTAAAGTGATACTTTGTCTCAATGTATTACAAAAGAACTTCACTTCTCAAGCAGAGATGGGTTTCACATAATTTTACAACCGCTTTGCCGTGTATCAAAAAGGTGCATGCATCACTTTTGCACATGCGTGTGGCTTTCCATGCATTCCTTTTGCTCCCGCTGCAGGTTGCCACTACCAGTTCGCCCAAACCGATTCGAACCGTCTGAATACCATCACTGTTCTTGAGAGACTACAATCCTTACTAATAAGCCATGTCTGCGTTTAGAACAGAAATCAGAGCATATGGAAGCTTCTCTTCAATTGAATGTATTTGGGGTTTTCCATGAAATAAAAAAGTAATTTTGCAGCAAACATCAGAAATCCTAGTCTTTTAATGTCCTCTCTAATAAACATGTTTATTCTCTATTACCATGCGTCATTTAGAGACATGTTGGATTTTTCTAAGCCTTCGTTTAACTTAATGTACAATCAACAGGTCCTTCCTCCCATAAACTCACAGGGGAAAAGAATTGTGTTCCAATCCTTTTCTTAACTGAAAAATGCACAAGCAATTTATATTCATTGAAATGTATTAACCCATAACCACAGACCTATGGTCATAGTGATCCCAACAGCTTTCCAAAATGTATGGAACACCCCTATTTTTAGAAATTGACCATTCTGGTTGTGAATAGCTTTTGTTACCCCATCAAATATGAGGGTATGCAGCATCACTTTGGAGTCAGTTATTTGGTGTTTTCGGAAGGGGCATTTGAATTTGAGTTGCGATCATTTTGATTGAAGATCTTTGTTAACACACACACAAACACATACATATACATACATACATACATACATACATACATACATACATACATACATACATATATGCATTTGTGTTACAACCCCTGGTATGCCCAAATATGGGAGGGAGCTCACTACTCCCCCTTTCTGTCCTTCGGCTAATTACAGAGGACCATCAAGGCAGAAAATCATATTTTTATTTTTAATGTTGCCTTTTTATATTTGTGTTGTATTTGTGCTGATAAATAAATAAAGGGAGACTAGTATAGATCTATTTCAAGCACTGGTTCGATTCCCAGTAAGGGTATGGCTAGCTGATGAGAGCTAAATAGCTTGAAATAGATCTATACTAGTCTCCCTTTATTTATTTATCAGCACAAATGTGTGTGTGTGTGTGTGTGTGTGTGTGTGTGTGTCTGTGAGTGTGTGTTAATATAACGTTGGGGCCATGTTTTCTGCCAAAAAGAGTGAGAATTTGTGATCCAAACTTTGAAGAAGCTGTTCTAACATGGTATGAAGAAGCAGATAGTGATCTGAGTGAAGTGGGATCGGACTGCGACAAAAGATTTGTAATGGACAATGAGGAACACACACACACCCGCAGATTCTGACATGAGCAATGATGAAGCTGCTGATGAAATGGGTGACCAGATAAAATCTACATTGTGCAATAATTAATATGACAAGAACAAATTCAAATGGTCTTCTGCACCTTTTGGAAGCAATGGATCCAGAACTACTAGTCACAATATTGTTCTCCAATTAATGGACTATGCAGCTAGAGTGTTCATTCTGTCTGTAATAGCGTAGCTGAAATAGTATGTCTGTGGTTAAGGCTTAATCAATGCCCTTTGTGGCTCTTTTATCCCAACAGATATGCAAATCGAGACCCAATTTCCCTTTTAAAGGAGCCCAATTTATTTTTAAGGCTACACTCACCAAGATAAACCTTGTGCTATTTCCAGAATCAATTTCTCCTATCAATTTCATCTATTCATTACAGGGAGCAAAAATGTGGCTCAATCTCCTGTCTATACTATTAGTCCTCAAAGGTAATTATTACCAGTATATAGTTTATTTCTATGTTCTGCTCTTGCATGCAGGAGATCTATTTAAAAAGCTGCTTTCTTTTTAGGAGTCCAATCTCAAGTCCAGTTGGTGGAGTCCGGAGGGGATGAGAGAAGACCTGGAGAGTCCCTCCGTCTCTCCTGCCAAGCCTCTGGATTCACCATCAGCAGCTATTGGATTCACTGGGTGAGACAGGCTCCAGGGAAAGGACTGGAATGGGTTGGATACATAAACCCTGGTTCTAGCGCTTACTACTCTGACAAAGTGAAGGGCCGCTTCACCATCTCCAGGGACAATGCCAAAAGCCAGCTGTATCTGCAAATGAACAGCCTCAAAGCCGAAGACACAGGAGTCTATTACTGTGCAAGAGACACAGTGAGAAGAAGTGAATTTGACGCCAAGCAAAAACCTTCCTTTCTTCACTCTTCAACTTTATGGAGCCCCACGTCCTGGATTAGTCAATGAGGATTGAACACTGTCTACTGAGAGATTCAGGAAGGGCTATTTTGTTCTTGATATCACAGAGTTTTCCATAAGGAAAATGAAAAATGCCAAGTTCATCAGTCTGTTTAAAAGCCAGTGTAACCCTAGGCTGCATTAACAGAATGATAGAATCAAGATTGCACGAAGCATCACTTCATAAAGCCTTTGTAAGATCATACATGCAATGATGCATCCACTTTTGGTGACCGCATTATAAGAAAAAATGTTGAGACTTTGGAAAGAGGGCAGAGAAAAGCAAGAAAATGATTGGCATCTGGAGGGTAAAAGGTAAAAAGAAGAGTTGCAGGACTTGTGTATGGCTAATCTAATAAAAAAGAAGGACTAGGGGTGACATTTTTCGCATAAAACAAAATAAAGATTAAAGGAGCAATCATGTGTTCTTACTAGGAGTCCTAAGAGCTAATTAACTACCTATGTTTTCCCGAGTATAAGATGCACCTTTTCTCCCCAAAAAAGAGGGTGAAAATCTTCTTGTGTCTTATACATTGAATGCAGCATTTTTGGCCTCCCAAAACCCTGCCCTCTTCACAAAAATTGACCTGCAGAGCATTTGGGAGCGTACAAAGTGCTCCTGGGGGCTGGGAAGGGCAAAAACGAGCGAAAAAGTGATGTTTTTCATCAGGGAAACTGCTGTGAAAGTTGGACCCTAAGGAAAGCTGAGCGCTTTGAACTCTGGTGCTGGAGAAGACTCCTACGAGTCCCTTGGATGGCAAGGCGATCCTACTGGTCAGTCCTAGAGGAGATGAATCCTGACTGCTCTTTAAAAGGCCAAATCCTGAAGATGAAACTCAAATATTTTGGCCACCTAATGAGAAGGAGAGTCTCACTGGAGAAGAGCCTTATGCAGTTGATGGAGGGCAAAAGAAGAAGAGGACGACAGAGAATGAGGTGACTGGATGGAGTCAAGATCAACCTTGACACAAACAAAAAAATACATAGAAATATATACACCAATCCAGATGATTGTAAAGTGATACTTTGTCTCAATGTAATACAAACAAACTTAACTTCTCGAGCCTAGGTGGGTTTCACATAACTTTACAACTACCTTGCCGCGGATCAAAAAGGTCTGTGCATGATTTTTGCCCATGCGTGTTGCCTTCTCTACATGTGCTTTGCTCCTGCTGCAGGTTGCCACTAGCAGTTCACCCGAACCGATTCGAACCGGCTGAATACCATCACTGTTCTCGAGAGACTATAATCCTTACTAATAAGCCATGTCTGCATTTAGAACAGAAATCAGAGCATATGGAAGCTTCCCTTCAATTTAATGTGTTTGGGGTTTTTCCATGAAATAAAAATTAATTTTTTCAGCTAACATAAGAAATGGTAACCTTTTTGGACTTCCGGTTCTGGCTGCTGATTGCTGAGGGCAGGTTCTGCTCTCCCCGCGCTCTTCTGGTGGGCCCCTAATCATTTGGGTGGCACAGGATGCCCCCTAAAGGGTCCTGCCGAAGGGGCGGCATAGCGGGGGGATCCCCTGAGTCAGCGGCGGCCGGGGGGCCTGCATCGCCCTAGGCACTGGGAGGCATGATGGGGAGGTGCTGCAGCGTCTTCGTGAGGAGGCAGCTGGAAGAACGCACGATCTGAAGGATGTGGTTGCTGTGTGGTGAGGTGGAAACTTCCCCCCGTTCCCTTGCTTGTTTGAAAAAGAAAAAAAATTGCCAGCTGCTTCTAGAGTTACTTTCAACTTGGTTCGGAGAAGCGTGAGTGGAAGGAGGGGGATTTCCCCCCTCCTCGGACAGGTGGCTATAAACGGTTTTGCTCTCTGCCCTAGAGGAGGAGGAAGGGAGAGAGCCATGCAATGAACTCACGCTCATAACGAAGGCGGATTTTGGACTGTAATTTTATAAATGAGGTGATCATCTGAAAATTTTGGAAACTTTGAAAACTTTTCGTTATGCCCTTCAACTCCGAAGCTGGCAGGGCAAGATGGCATACTTCCGTCATCTTTACAGACATTGAAACTTGACTCCAGCCATAGAACTTTAAGCTTCTTGTCTTTGTCTCCGTGACACTCAGATAAATCTCTTGTTGTATTGGACTCCGCTTGGAACAAAGGATTTTACTACTCTATTGCCAGAAGCTGTAATCAGAAAAAGTTCCCTTCTGCTTGGACTCCTTGCCTCCTAATCTCTCTTGGCGGTTTTCCTCCCTAATTGTTTCCTCTTTGTATTGACTTTGTACTTTTCTACTGATCATAATGCCACCTAAAAAAACCACCCCCGGGGAAGCAGGGCTTTGCTGTCTCTGCCCCGACATCTACAGTATCCAGTCCCAGTGGACAACAGACCTTAACTTCTCTGTTGCAGCCTAAGCCTTCTGAGACAGACTTTCAGCAGATGTTTCAACAAATCTTAAAGGGACAGGAGGACTTAAAAAGACAACTAAAGGAGATGAATGAGCAGCTTAAAGTAAACCAAGACCGGGCGATTAAAAACTCCCAGAGATTGGATCTTTTGGAGGAGGGGACGGCTGAGATGAGGAGGGAGGTGAAAGGGGTGCAGAAGGGGAACCAAGAGATTGAGACCCACCAGATAAAAACGGAATTTGAAAGAATGTCCTTCTTCCTTAGGTTTCAAAATGTGGTTGAGGCGGATGATGAAGATTTAAGGGACATTATGACAAACCTTTTAGCTGAATATATTCAAAAAGAAAAACAACAGATGGGGTGGGACTTGGACCTTGTTTATAGAGTAAACTCAGCTTACACTAGAACACACAATGTTCCAAGGGAGGTACACATTAAATCTCTTAGAAAGACTACAAGAGATGAGATTCTGAGTGCACAAAGGGGGCAAGCTTTGAAATATCAAGATAGAGAAATAACCATTCTGAAACAGATCCCTAAAAAAGTGAGAGAGAAAAGAAAAAAACTATTCGCAATTAGCGAAGAAGTTATACCAGAAATGGGTGTGGTTCAGATGGTTGATGCCTGAAGGCATGTTAATATTCTGGGAGGATACAAGAGTTAGAATCAATACAACCACAGAGGCTCAGGCCTTTATGGAAAAAAATAAGGTGCTCCTAGATAAATCCGATGATCCTACACCAGATTTACAGGACTCGGGAGGGGCCGGAGCTCTGCTGGCGGGGGGAGAAGGGGCAATACCAAGAAAACTCAGATCACAGAAATGAGCAAGAAAACCTGCCTGATATAAATTGATTGAAATTATTATTTGAATTTATATGCTGACAAAATATTATTATTTAGTATTAAACTAATTTATGTGTAAATGAAAATATGAGCACGGGGGGAGGGGACACCTCCTACATATTGTGACTGCCAAAATTTGTAACCTATTCCACCACCCCTTTCCTTTTTATTTTTTTTAAAAACCAATAAAATTTTGGTTTTTTTAAAAAAGAAATGCTAACCTTTTGATGTCCTCTCTAATAAATATGTTTATTCTCTATTACGATGCATCATTTTGAGACGTGTTGAATTTTTCCAAACCTTCATTTTACTTGATGTACAATCAACTGGCCCTTTCTCCCTTTAACTCACAGGGGAAAAATTGGGTCCCAATCCTTTTCTTAATTGAAAAATGCAAATGCAAGTTATATTCACTGAAATATATTAATCAAGGCCCTGGGTGGCTCTTTTATCTGAACAGATAAACTCACAAAGGAAAAAAAATGTGTCCCAATCCTTTTCTTATTTGAAAAATATACAAGTAACTTATATTTATTGAAATGCATTAACCCATAACCACTGACCCTCGATCATAGTGACCGCAACAGTTTTCCAAAATGTATGGAACACCCCAATTTTTAGAAATGGACCATTCCGGTTACGAATAGCTTTTGTTTTCCCACCAAAGGAGTGTATGCAGCATTACACTTGGGTCAGTTATATTGTGTTTTCTGCAGTGGTGTTTGAATTTGCTGTCATTTCGATCACAGATCTTTATTAATACATACATACATACATACATACATACATACATACATACATACATACATCTACATCTACATCTACATCTACATCTATCTATCTATCTATCTATCTATCTATCTATCTATCTATCTATCTATCTATCTATCTATCTATCTATCTATCTATCTAATGTTGGAGGCATGTTTTCCGCCAAAAAGAGTGCAGTTTGTTGATACAAAATTCGAAGAAACTGTTCTAACATGGTATGAAGAAGCAGAAAGTGATCTGAGTGAAGTGGGATTGGATTGCAACAATTTTTTTGCAATGGACAATGAGTAAACCCCCACCGCAGATTCTGAAATGAGCAATGATGAAGCTTCTGATGAAATGGATGACCAGGTAAAATCTACGTCGTGCAATCATTTGCATGGCAAGAATAAATTCAAATGGTCTTCTGTAACTTTTGGAAGCAATAGATCCAAAACCAGTAGTGAAAATATTGTTGTGCAATTAATGGACTATGGAGCTAGAGTGGTCATTCTGTCTGTAATACCGTAGCCGAAATAGTATGTCTGTGGTTAAGAGTTAATCAATGCCCTTTGTTGCTCTTTTATCCCAACAGATATGCAAATGGAGACACAATTTCCCTTTTAAAGGAGCCCAACGGTTTGTCTTTTGAGACAACTCCCACCAACATAAACCTTGCACTATTTCCAGAATTCTCTCCTATCACATTAATCTATTCATTACAAGGAGCAAAAATGTGGCTAAATCTCCTGTCTATACTTGTAGTCCTCAAAGGTAATTATTACCACTATATAGTTTATTTCTATTTTCTGCTCTTGCATGCAAGAGATCTATTAAAAAAGCTGATTTCTTTTTAGGAGTCCAGTCTCAAGTCCAGTTGGTGGAGTCTGGAGGGGATGTGAGAAGACCTGGGAGTCCCTCCGTCTCTCCTGCCAAGCCTCTGGATTCACCTTCAGCAACGCTTACATGAACTGGGTGAGACAGGCTCCAGGGAAAGGCCTGGAATGGGTTGCACTCATCTATACTGATTCCAGTGGAAAATTCTATTCAGACAAAGTGAAGGGCCGCTTCACCGTCTTCAGGGACAATGCCAAAAGCCAGCTGTATCTGCAAATGAACAGTCTCAAAACCGAAGACACGGGAGTCTATTACTGTGCAAGATACACAGTGAGAGGAAGTGAATCTGAAGCCAAGTAAAAACCTTCCTTTCTTCACTCTTCAACTTTAATCCACGTCCTGGATTAGTCAATGAGGATTGAACACTCTCTATTGAGAGCTTCACGAAGGACTGTTTCCTTTTGGATATCACAGAAAATTGAAAAATGCCAAGTTCATCAGTCTATTTAAAAGCCAGTGCAACCAAAAGCTCATTAACAGAGTGATAGAATCAAGATTACATGAAGCATCCCTTCATAAAGCCTTTGTAAGGCCACACCTGCAATGATGCATCCACTTTTGGTGACCGCATTATAAAAAAAGATGTTGAGACTTTGGAAAGAGGGCAGAGAAGAGCAAAAAGAGGATTGGCATCTGGAGGCTAAAAGGTAAAAAGAATAGTTGCAGGACTTGTGTATGCCTAATGTAATAAAAAGAAGGACTAGTTGTGACATTTTTTGCATAAAACAAAATAAAGATTATAGGAGCAATCATGTGTTCTTACTAGGAGTCCTAAGAGCTAATTTACTACCTATGTTTTCCCGAGTATAAGACGCACATTTTCTCCCAAAAAAAGAGGGTGAAAATCTGTATGTGTCTTATATACTGAATGCAGCAGTTTTGGCCTCCCAAAACCCTGCCCTCTTCACAAAAATGGACCTGCAGAGCATTTGGGAGGCGTAAAAGTGCTCCTGGGGGGCTGGGAAGGGTAAAAACGAGCAAAAAAAAAATGGTGTTTTTCATCAGGGAAACTGCCTGGAATGTGTAAGCGTTTTTCAAATTTCACCCTGACAACAAATGTATGTATAGTCAAGACTATGGTTTTCCCAGTTGCAAAGCATGGGTGTGAATGGACCATAAGGAAGGGTGAGTGCTAAAGAATTGAGGCCTTTGAACTCTGGTGCTGGAGAAGACTCCTGTGAGTCCCTTGGACTGCAAGGTAATGAAACTGTTATTCCAAGAGGAGATCATCCCTGACTGCTCATTAGATGGCCAGATCCTGAAGATGAAACGCAAATACTTTGGCCACCTAATGAGAAGGAAAAACTCACTGGAGAAGAGCCCAGTGCTGGGAAAGCTTGAAGGAAGAAGAAGAAGAAGAGGACGACAGAGAATAAGATGGAATCATCGAAGCAGCAGGCGTGAGGTTAAATGAACCACTTTATGAGGCCTCGGTAAGGCCACACTTGGAATCCTGCATCCAGTTTTGGTCGCCACGATGTAAAAAAGATGTGGAGACTCTAGAAAGAGTGCAGAGAAGAGCAACAAAGAGGATTAGGGGACTGGAGACTAAAACATATGAAGAATGGTTGCAGGAACTGGGTATGTTTAGCTTAAGAGAAAGCAGGACTAGGGGAGACATGATAGCAGTGTTCCAATATCTCAGGGGTTGCCACAAAGAACAGGGAGTCAAAGTATTCCCCAAGGCACCTGAGGGTAGAAGAAGAAGCAATGGGTGGAAACTAATCAAGGAGAGAAGCAACTTAGAACTGAGGAGAAATTTTCTGACAGATAGAAAAATTAATCAGTGGAACAGAAGTTGCCTCCAGAAGTTGTGAATGCCCCAACACTGGAAGTTTTTAAGAAGATGTTGGATAGCTATTTGTCTGAAACTGTATAGGGTTTCCTGCCTAGGCAGGGGGTTGGACTAGAAGGCCTCCAAGGTCCCTTCCAACTCTACTATTGGATTGTAATTCCAGAGGATGGTAGAGGGCAGTTAGGCCTGGAGGAATCTTGTTCATAGGGTCGCAATGGGTTGAACAGAAATTCACCACTAACAACTACATCCTTGAGCAGCCACTGAAAAATCTATATCATATTAAATGGGATCTTGTAAAGACATTCACTGAGCTAATCTTGGAAATAAGCTTGTGAATTCTTTATTTAGATTTAGGAAGTTTATTCCCCTCTCATGTTTGACACTGGGGAGGAGGGTAATGGGCCACATGAAATCCCATTGCCTATGCACCTGGAGGAAGGGGTAGGTAGGGACTACATCAGGTATCAACGACTCTTTCTCCTATTAACTTACAGGGAAAAGAAATGGACTCAAATTTTAATTATAAAATGGACATGCATATTAGCTTCCCTGAAATTTACCAGTCAATGCCCTAAGGCAGGGTTGTCAAACTTGATATATATACATATATGCACCAATCCAGACATTGTAATGTGATACATTGTCTCAATATATTACAAAAGAAATCAACTTATCAAGCAGAAATGGGTTTCACCTAATTTTAAAACTGGTTTGTCATGCAATGAAAATGCGCGTGCATTCTTTTTGAAGATGGGCGAGGCCTTCCATGCATGCACTTTGCTCCTTTGCACAGATTGCAGGAATGCCCACGGCTTTAAAAGCATGGCTAAATAGGATGGCATTGCACAAGGGCAGGTGGGCAGGACGACTTGCAGGTTGCCACTACTGGTTCTTCTGAATCGATCCGAACTGGCTGAATTGTGATTGTTCTTGAGAGACTATAATCCTTCCTATTAATTTTTTGCATGCTTTTTTTGCCATCCCCAGGCTCCAGAGGCTTTATAGGAACCTGGGGAGGGCGAAAAAAGCCTCCCCCACCCTCCTGGAAGCGCGCCGGAGGCTTGAGGGACCTTCAGTACTCTTCTCTGAAGCCTCTGGAGTAGTCAAAACGACCCTCCGAGCAATTTATTTATTTTTTATTTATTTTATTAAATTTGTTAGCTGCTCCCTCTCCACAATGGGACTCGGGGCGGCGTACAATAAATAAGAACACATATTATAAAATTACACCTTGTACGGAGATGGTATAAAACACAATACAATATTATAATAAAATAGAAATATTAAAAGTTAAATTAAAACCCCAATGGAAATTACAAGTTTAAAAATTGCCAGGAGGAATAAAATGGAGCTATGGTTGAGCCAGGCCTGCTAGTTGAAAAAGGTGGGTCTTGAGTTTTGAACGGAAGGAGCGGAGGTCGGTGGTAATCCTAATATCCGGGGGGAGGTCATTCCAGAGGGCTGGGCCCATCACAGAGAAGGCCCTACTCCTGGGCGCTGCCCCCTGGCACTGCTTAGTGGACGGCACCCGGAGAAGTCCCTCTCTGTGAGAGCGAATTGGTGGTAGGGATGTATGGGGCAGGATGCAATCCCACATGTAGCTAGGTCCTGTGTCATGGAGCGCTTTGAAGATGGTAATCAGTACCTTGAAACGCACCCGATAGACCACAGGAAGCCAGTGCAGCTCGCGCAGGAGAGGTGTTATATGGGAGTATCTCGTACTCCCCATAATCAACCACGCGGCCGCGTTCTGGACCAGCTGCAGTCTTCGAGTGCATCACAAGGGAAGCCCCATGTAGAGAGCATTACAGTAGTCTAGGCGGGACGTCACCAGCGCGTGAGTGACTGTGCGAAGGGCATCCCGGTCCAATAGGGGGTGCAATTGGCACACCAGATGAACCTGGTGGAACGCCCCCCTCGCCACGGCTGCCACATGGTCATCCATGGACAGCCGGGCATCCAGGAGGATGCCCAAATTGCGTGCCCGTTCCATGGTGGCCAGTTGCTCGCCCCCAATGGCCAGTGTTGGAATTAGCTGGTTGAACCGGGGGGCCGGAAGCCACAGCCACTCCGTCTTGGAGGGGTTGAGTTTGAGTCGGTTGTCACCCATCCAGACCCGTACGGCTTCCAAACACCAGGACATCATTTCAACGGCCTCGTTGGGGTGGTTCAGGGTGGAGATGTACAGCTGTGTATCATCAGCGTACAGATAATATCCCACCCCAAAACCACGGATGATCTCACCCAGCGGTTTCACATATGTGTTGAACAGGAGAGGCGAGAGGACTGACCCCTGCGGCACCCCACAAGTGAGAGGCCTCAGGGACGACCTCTGCTCCCCTGCCAACACACGCTGCATCCAGTCGGAGAGGTAGGAGCAGAACCACCATAGAACGGTGCCCCTTACCCCCAGCCCCTCCAGCCGGTGCAGGAGGATACCATGGTTGATGGTATCAAAAGCCGCTGAGAGATCTAATAGGACCAGGATAGAGGAACAACCCCTATCCCTGGCCCTCCAGAGATCATCTACCAACGCGACCAAGGCCGTCTCTGTGCTGTGCCCGGGTCGGAAGCCGGACTGGCGCGGGTCTAGATAATCATTCTCCTCCAGGTGACATGGGAACTGTTGGGCCACCACACTCTCTACAACCTTCGCTAAAAAAGGAAGGTTGGAGACAGGATGGTAATTGGCTAGCTCCGTTGGGTCCAGGGAAGGCTTCTTGAGTAACCGCCTCTTTCAAGGCGGCCGGTAAGAACCCCTCGCCCAACGAAGCGTTCACTAGCACCAAGAGCCAGTCTCGTGTAAACTCCCAGGATGCCAGTACAAGCCAGGAGGGACACGGGTCCAATGAACATGTGGTGCCTCGTAGTCGCCCGCGTAACCTGTCCAAATCCTCGATGGCAACCGAGTCAAACTCCTTCCAGAATGGTCTCTCAAGACTCGCCTGGGGCATCCCTCCTAGCCCACTGAGTGGGACCCATTCCCTCCGGATTTGAGCGATTTTGTCCTGCAGATATTTCCCAAATTCCTCTGCCCTGTCCTGTTAAGGGGCTTCCCGCGGTCTCTGCGAAAGAAGAGAGCGGGTCACCCGAAACAGGGCGGCAGGGCGGTTATCTGCAGATGCAATAAGGGCGGCACAATGTCGACGTTTGGCCGGTCTTATTGCCACAAGGTATGTCCTTAAGTAGGTTCGTACCTGTGTTCGGTCAAGTTCGGAACGGGAGGATCTCCATCGGCTCTCTTGTGGCGTTTCATCATCCTTAGCTCTTCAATGAACCAAGGGGCCAGGGTGGTTCATTGCCGCAGGAGAGGCCGCAAAGGCGTCACCCGGTCTAAGGCCCCGGCAGCCGCATTATTCCAGGCGGCTACTTGGTCCTCTATCCGGGGGCGGGTCAGGTCTACAGGAGGTGGCCGAAGCTCCATCTGGAACCTTTCCGGTTCCATCAGGTGCCTGGGGCGGAACCATCTAGGACATTCCGGTTCCGCCTCCCCACGGCAGGGTGTAGCACCAGGGAAGTCAAGTCGGAGAAGTGAGTGGTCTGACCATGACACGGGAGTAATAGCTATGTCCCCTATTCCCAGATCACTCGTCCATTGGTCAGAGACCAAAACAAGATCAAGTGTGTGGCCTCCCTCGTGTGTGGGACCCTGAATTAACTGAGTCAGGTCCATGGCTGTCATGGAAGCCATGAACTCCTGAACCACCTCAGATGCTTCTCCCACCGATGGCAAGTTGAAGTCCCCCATGACCAAAAGTTTGGGGGTCTCAACTGCCATCGTTGCGATCAGCTCGAGGAGCTCAGGCAGGGCCGCTGATGTATAGTAAGGAGCAAACCGGAAGTCTGTTCCTGAACTTCTGGTTTGCCCGTAGGGCCGTTTTTTTTGCATTCCGGAGGCTTCAGGAAAGCTCATGAGGCCTCTGGAGGTCCTCCGGGGGGGCTCTTTTCACCCTCCCCAGGCTCCTATAAAGGCTCTGCAGCCTGGGGAGGGTGAAAAATGGCTTTAAAAAAAGGTGAACTGAGCTGGGCAGCCCACACATGTGCGCTGGCCAGCTGATAGGGCAGCGCCTCACGTGCCACCTTTGGCACGTGTGCCATAGGTTCGCCATCACTGCCCTAGAGTCAGGAACGACAAGCACATATTTGCGAGGGGAATCTTTACCTTTACCTTACTCTGTTATATTGCTACTATTGTTACCAGTATATGTAAATATCTATTTTTTTCATTTTCTTCTTTAATTCCCTTCTGTAAATGATATAACCTGACAATGCACCGTATTCAAAAGGTTTACGAATAAACAAAAAAAAAGCAATTGTCAATTCTATCTGCAAATGAACAATCTGAAGCAAGAAGACACAGGTATCTATTACTCTGCTAGAGACACACAGTGATGAAAGTCTGACCTTAACTCATGCAAAAACTCTTTCCTTCTCTAAACCATTGTTGGCTGTTCCTGGAGGTGGAGCTCGTGCTCCACCGTGCTTTTATTCAGAAAAATGTTCAGAATCCAAAAATAAGAGAAACCGCAAAGAGACGACAAAAATAGAGAAGGAAACATTGGTTTACCACATGAAGCAGCTGTCTAGAAAGAGTGGCCTCGGAGCGAAAAGACATTGATGGATTGCTTACTCATTCAACATATTCAGATGTTTGAGTTTTTAGTTTCCTCATTTGGCATGATCCATTCGAGGACAGAACAGAGGGATTCCTAAAAAAAGATTGATACAGTTTCTTTTTTTTTTAAACAAATTTTTATTGGTTTTTTGGTGTTTTGCAAAAGGAAAAGGTATGGGGAAAGTTACAAATTGTGGCAGCCACAAACTGCGGTAGGTATACGCCCCCTCCAGACTCATGGTGTACATTTGCATAGCATTCAAATATTACATAATAACATATAGTCAGTGTGGTAAATTCAAAGATAATTTCAGTCAATTTGAATCATGTGGATTTTCTTACTTATTTGTGTGATCTGAGCTTTCTTGATGTCGCCCCATCTCCCCCCGTTGGCAGTGCTCCGGCCCCTCCCATGTCTTGTGTATCTACTGGGATGTCTTCTGGTTTTTCTAGGAGTAATTTATTTTTTTTTCCATAAAGGCCTGCGCCTCTATGGGTGTGTTAATTCTGACCCTTGGCTCCTCCCAGAATATTAACATACCTTCAGGCAGCAACCAACGAAACCACATCCCCTTCTGGTATAATTTATTTGCCAATTGCGAATAATATTTTCTTTTCTCCCTCACTTTCTTGGGGATCTGTTTCAGTATGGTTATCTCCTTATCTTTGTATATCAGGGCTTGTCCCCTTTGTGTATTCAGAATTTCATCTCTTGTGCTTTTCCTAAGAAATTTAATGTGTACCTCCCTGGGGACATTGTGTGTTCTAGCATATGCGGAGTTCACTCTATAGACCAGGTCTATTTCCCACCCCATCTGTTGTTTTTCTTTCTGGGTATACTCAGCCAAGATAGCCATGATGTCCCTAATGTTTTCATCATCTGTCTCCATCACATTCTGAAACCTAAGATAAAAGGACATTCTCTCTAACTCTATTTTCATTTGTTGGGTGTCAAGCCCTTTGTTTCCCTTTTGCACGCCCTCCACCACCCCCCTCATCTCAGCCGCCCCCTGCTCCAAGAGATCCAGTCTCTGTGAGTTCTTATTAATTTTTTCCTGGTTCCCTCTAATTTCTTCTTTCATCTCCTTCAGTTGTTTCTTTATTTCCTCTTGTCCCTGTAGAATTTGCTGGAACATTTGATGAAACTCCCAGTCCGTAGTTTTAAATGGTTTGAAGGCTGTCAATGTTGATTGTGTGCTCGGACTTGAGGTTGCAGATGTCGGGGCAGAGGCAGCAAAGCCGGACTTTCCAGGAGGTGGTCTTTTACATGTCATTGTTAGTAATAAAGAGTCCAGTCAGTATAGAGAAGAATCAGTCAGAGTGGTAGAGCAGCCAAGGGAGTCCGGGGGGTAGAGAGACCAGGCACAAGGGAACTCTCTAATCACCCTGGCAGGGAACAGACATTTTTCACTCCAGAAAGTTCAAAAGCAAACAATCCACAAGAGGATTATCCAAATAACACGGAGACAAAGACCGGAAGCCTGAAGCTAAGAGGTGGAGTCAAGTTCACCTTTCATGAAGACAACGGAAGTGTGCCATCTTGCCCTGCCAACTTCGGGTACTGAGGCAATAAATAAAGTTTTCAAAATTCAAAGCTCCCAAGGCTTCCAGATCCCATTGTCTTGAAACCTAAAGGTTTAAATCCGAAGATCCATTTAGTTGGAGTGTGACCTCTTTGGTTTGGCTCTCCCCCTCCTCCTTCCCTTAGGGCTACGAGCACATTTGTTTCTAGCCGCTTGTCCGAGGGGGGGGGGAAATCCCCCTCCCCTCCAGCCGCACCTCTCCGAATTAGCCAAAAGTTCCAATTAGACACAACTGACGAGTTTTAGAGTTTGTGATAGGTATGAAAGGAGTCTACACCTCACCGCATCGCCACCGCATCCTTCAACTTTCTTTTTTTCTTCCGGACAGCCTCGCAGCGAAGACGCTTCAGCGCGTCACACCCTTCGCGCTCCTCGGTGCCTGGAGCGAAGCGAGAGCCCCCCGACGGCCGCCGCCGATGCAGGGGTCCTCCCGCTGCGCCACTCCTCTGGCAGAACACCTCTCCGGGGCGTCCTGTGCCCCCCAAGGGGTGGGGAGCCCACCAGGGATACCCGGGGTGAGCAGTCTCTGCCCGTCGCCGTCAGCCACCGGAACCGGAACGGAAACATTTTTTTTTTGTCATAGTTCACTGAATGTTCTCTCAAGAGAATATGGCATCTCATGAGTCTTTGATCTCAACCACAAAACTGAGGATTTTAATAAAAATGGTGCTGTTTTTCACGAGGGAAACTGCCTGGAATGTGTAAGGGTATTTCAAATTTCAAACTAGAGATATCACCCTGCCAATAAAAATGTTTAGTTTCAATCCTATGGTTTTCCCAGTTGCAATGGATGACTGTGAAAGTTGGACCATAAGAAAGGCTGAGCGCTAAAGAGTTGAGGCCTTTGAACTCTGGTGCTGGAGAAGACTCCTGCGAGTCCCTTGGACTTCAAGTGGATCAAACCTCTCAGTCCTAGAGGAGATCAACCCTGACTGCGCTTTAGAAGACCAGATCCTGAAGAGGTAACTCAAGTACTTTGGCCACCTAATGAGAAGGAAAAACTCACTGGAGAAGAGCCGAATGCTGGGAAAGATGGAGGACTAAACAGAGAAGCGGACGAGAGAGAATGGGGTGGCTGGATGGAGTCAACGAAGAAAGTCAGCATGAGCGTGAATGGACTCCAGAGGATGGTAGAGGACAGTAAATCTTGGAGGAATGTTGTTTATGGGGGTCACGATGAATTGGACACAACTTCGCAACTAACAACAACAAATTTCAAATCTTCGATTAAAATGCAAACAATTTTTTTGCATTTCATTCCTGGAGTTACTACTATGAGTATTATTATTATAACCTAGTTAAGAAAACCTAGTTAAGGAAACAAATCTTCTTAAACTTAGGTATAAGGTTAAAGGTAAAGGTTCCCCTTACTCCTATGTGATAGTTGTTCCCAACTCTAGGGGGCAGTGCTCATCTCCGTTTTGAAGCCAAAGATCCAGCACTGTCCAAAGACATCTCCGTGGTCATGTGGCCGGCATGACTAAATGCCGAAGGTGCATGGAACGCTGTTACCTTCCCACCAAAGGTGGTTCCTATTTTTCTACTTGCATTTTTATATGCTTTCGAACTTCTAGGTTGACGGAAGCTGGGAGAAATAACTGGAGTTCCCTCTGTTACGCAGCGCTAGTTATTTGAACCACCGAACTTCCTATCTTTCTGATCGACAAGCTCAGCATCTTAGCCACTTAGTCACTGTGCCCCCCAAAAAGGTCCTATGAATGGAGAAAAAAGTTACAACACTTTTCTTGAACTCGGATATTGTGCACTTTTCCTATCTCCAACTTGTATCTTTCAAAAATTCTTACCAAATAATCATCATTTGTTACCGTCAATATGAGCTTCTTCAAAACAAAACCTAGTTAAGGAAACAAAGCTTCTTAAACTTCTGTGTAACTTCAAAGTTAAAGGTTCCCTTCGCACATATGTGCTACTCATTTCTGACTCTAGGGGGCGGTGCTCATCTCCATTTCAAAGCAGAATCACCAGCACTGTCCAAAGACGTCTCCGTGGTCATGTGGCCGGCATGACTCAATGCCGAAGTCGCACGGAACGCTGTTACCTTCCCACCAAAGGTGGTTCCTGTTTTTTCTACTTGCATTTTAACATGCTTTTGAATTGCTTGATTGGCAGAAGCTGTGCCAAATAAAGTGTTCACTCTGTAATGCGGCACCAGGGATTCGAACCAACGAACTGTCGGCGTTTCTGATTCACAAGCTTAATGTCTTACTTCTGAGCCACCGCGTCCTTAAATGGGGCATATGAAAAGAGAAAAAAGTTACAACACCTTTCTTGAACTCAGATATGCGTTTCCTGTTCTATCTCCAATGTGTATCTTTCAAAAATTCTTAGCTCTTATTCATCATCTGATATCTTCATTTCGAATCACTTTTTTGAAAATGCTTAAAGTTTGCAAGTCTTTGCTACAATTACTGTAATGCAGGGCTGTCAAACTCCCAGCCTGCAGGAGAGATGCAACAATATCTCAGGGGTTGCCACAAAGAAGAGGGAGTCAAACTATTCTCCAAGGCACCTGATGGTAGAACAAGAAGCAATGGGTGGAAACTAATCAAGGAGAGAAGCAACTTAGAACTAAGGAAAAGTTTTGAACAGAAATCAGAGCATATTGAAGCTTCCCTGCAATTTAACGTATTTGGGGTTTCCCATAAAATAAAAAAAGTAATTTTGCAGTAAACATCAGAAGTGCTGGCCTTTTGATGACCTCTATAATAAATAAGTTTACTCTCTATTGTGTTGCATCATTTTGAGAAGTGCTGACTTTATTTTCAAGCCTTTTTTACTTAAGTTACAATAAATTAGTCCTTTCTCCCATTAAATGAGAGGGGGAACATAACTCAATCCTTTTTTAATTGAAATATGCATTTAATATATTTGGGATTTCCATAAAATAAAAAAAAGTAACTTTGCAGCAAACATCCGAAGTGTTAGCCTTTTGATGTCCTCTCTAATAAAACCATTTATTCTCTATTCCTGTGTGTCATTTTGAGACATGTTGGATTTTTCCAAGATTTCCTTTTACTTTATGTACAATCAACTGCTCCTTTCTCCCATTAAAGCACAGGAAATAAAATTGTGCCCCAATCCTTTTTTCAATTCAAAAATGCACATACAAGTTCTATTCATGCTAATGTATTAATCAATGCCCTGTGTGGCTCCTTTATCCCAGCAGATATGCAAATCAAGAGACAAATTCCCCTTTAAAGGAGCTCAATGGTTTGCCTTTTCAGACAACTCCCACCAACATAAACCTTGTGCTTTTTCCAGAATCCCCTCCTATCAATTTTATCTATTCATTACAGGAAGAAAAATGTGGTTACACCTTCTGTCCATACTTGTAGTCTTCAAAGGTAATTATTGCCACTACATAGTTGATTTCTATGTTTTCTTCTTGCATGCAAGAGATCTATTTAAAAAGCTCCTTTCTTTTTAGGAGTCCAGTCTCAAGTCCAGTTGGTGGAGTCTGGAGGGGATGTGAGAAGACCTGGAGAGTCCCTCCGTCTCTCCTGCCAAGCCTCTGGATTCACCTTCAGCAGCTATCAGATGCACTGGGTGAGACAGGCTCCAGGGAAAGGACTGGAATGGGTGTCATTGATAAACTCTGATTCTAGCACTTACTACTCTGACAAAGTCAAGGGCCGCTTCACCATCTCCAGGGACAATGCCAAAAGCCAGCTTTATCTGCAAATGAACAGCCTCAAAGCTGAAGACACAGCAGTCTATTACTGTGCGAGGCACACAGTGAGAGGAATTGAATCTGAAGTCAAGCAAAAACCTTCCTTTCTTCAGAAAAGCTCTTCAACTTGACTGAGCCACAGATCAGGGATTAGTCAATGAAGATTGATGACTGTCCAATGAGAAGGTCAGGACATTTTGTTCAAGATATCAAAGGGTTTGCTGTGACAAAATAAATAAAAAAATCTGATACACTTCCCTGTTTGCCAATTGATTTGGCTTCCCTGAAATGGAATGTAGTTTTTTTTTTTTTTACTTTCAGGGCAGAAGGACGGAATGAAACTTTTGGATAATCTTTCTGAATATCCAAACTGGCAAACACTCATTGGAGAAATAGCTGCTGTGATAGAATCTGCTCGGAGATTCAAAAAGTGGTGTCCTCTGCTTAGCTTTTGACTCTGCGGGCAATGTTCTCACAAAATCCAACTGCCTTTGCACTTGGAGAAGTTGTGTTATGTATGTATAATTCTATATTTCCTTATCACAGGATTGCGGAGTTGGAAGATACCTTGTAGGTCTTCTCGTGAAATCCTCAACTCAAGCAGGAGGCCCTTTAGCTGTGAAGGCAGGCGAAGCCTTATCTGCCAGCACGCAAGCAGTCATCTCCAGCACGCATGGCAGGGGGAGGCAGTTTTCACCCACCCCTGGCTTCAGGAAAGCCTCTGGAGCCTGGGGAGGGAGAAACGGGCCCAATGGGCCAACCAGAGGTTCCTTTGTGAATATGGTCCATTGTGCATTGTGGGTGTGGGACATGCACTCATGTGCTATCACACATTTTGGCATGCGTTTACAAAAAGGTTCACTATCATTGCCCCATATCATTTCAAGAAAATGTCTGTACAGCCTCTTCTTAAAAACTTCCAGTGATGCGACACTCAGAAAATATGGCATTCTTCACTTAATCCTCCAGGGAAAGAGTGAAGGCAAATGAGGTCCAGGCAGAAGAAGAGCATCGTGGCTTTCAAAACCTAAGGGACAGGTCTGGACAAAACACAGCAGCACTTTTTTCATGCGGCTGTTGACAGAAATAGAATTGCCAACAAAATCGCCCACACTGCATATTAAAGCATTAGAGAGGGTCCAGGGATGTTTTACAAGAAGAGGACTCAACTCCTCTGCTCCTAATAAAGTTCCTTATACCACCAGGGTTGAAATTTTAGGCCTGGATAACCTTGAACTATGCTGTCTACGTTCCCACCTCAGCTTAGGGCACAAGATAATCTGCCATAACGCCCTACCTGTTGATGACTGCTTTCACTTCAACTGCAATAACACAAGGGCTATCAATAGACACAAACTAAATGTAATCCATTCTTATCTTGATTGCAGAAAAAACGATTTCAGCAATAGAGTAGTAAATGTGTGGAACACTCTACGTAAGCCTGTTGTTAGTTCCTCTAACTCCCATACCTTTTACCTTAAGCTGTCTACCATAGACCTTACTCGTTTCTTAAGAGGTCCCTAAGGGGGCGTGCATATGGGCACCAGCGTGCCTACCGTCCCTGTCCTACTGTCCCATTTATATATACTCTATTTATGTGATTATGGCTATGTTTTGCTTACTTATATCCATTCATTTGTGCCATTTTTTCATGTGTTTTCATACTTGTTTCCTTGGACTTATGGAGAAAGAAAGAAAGAAAGAAAGAAAGAAAGAAAGAAAGAAAGAAAGAAAGAAAGAAAGAAAGAAAGAAAGAAAGAAACATCCGATGATGGATATGGTACACAACAAAGAAGATTTAACTGTCTCTATGGTCATGTGGGTGGCTTGACTAAATGTAGAAGGCGCATGGAACGCTGTTACCTTCCCACCAAAGATGGTCCCTATTTATCTACTTGCATTTTTATCTGCTGTCTAACTGCTAGGTTGTCAGAAGCCGGGACATTTAACGGAGCTCACCCCGTGATGCGGCACTAGGGATTTGAACGGCCAAACTGCCAACCTATCGATCGACAAGCTCAATGTCTTAGCCACTAAGCGTCCCTTAAAATTATATATATATTTATTTTATTGCTGCTTCCAACAAAATTGGTATTGAAACATTGAAAACATGCTGTGCCACTGATTATCATTTGAACAATACATGAGGCTTGAAAAAAACACAAAGATGCTCAGTAAGCCATACAGTTGATGTACTTTTATGATACAAGATGCACTGAAGGCTTAACATACACAGATTAGCATAAGGGCCCTGTGCTTGTGGGGCCGCAGGCAACTGGCCATAAGCCCCATGACTTAAGGCAGCTCTGAATATCCCGGCATAAGATAGGAAATGAAACATGAGGATGATCTTTCATACTGGACTATGCAGCTAGAGTTTTCATTCTGTCTGTAATAGCATAGACGAAACAGTACATCTGTGGTTAAGGGTTAATAAATGCCCTGTGTGGCTCTTTTATCCCAACAGATATGCAAATCGAGAGACAAATTCCCCTTTAAAGGAGCCCCATTTTCTTTTCAGACAACTCCCACCAACACAAACCTTGCACTATTTCAGACTCCTCTCCTATCAAATTAAACTATTCGTTACAAGGAGCAAAAATGTGGTTAAACCTTCTGTCCATACTTGTAGTCCTCAAAGGTAATTATTGCCACTACACAGTTAATTTCTTTGTTCTCCTCTTCCATGCAAGAGATCTATTTAAAAAGCTCCTTTCTTTTTAGGAGTCCAATCTCAAGTCCAGTTGGTGGAGTCTGGGGGGATGTGAGAAGACCTGGGGAGTCCCTCCGTCTCTCCTGCCAAGCCTCTGGATTCACCTTCAGCAGCTATGACATGGCCTGGGTGAGACAGGCTCCAGGGAAAGGACTGGAATGGGTGGCATACATAAGCACTAGTTCTAGCACTTACTACTCTGACAAAGTGAAGGGCCGCTTCACCATCTCCAGGGACAATGCCAAAAGCCAGCTGTATCTGCAAATGAACAGCCTCAAAACCGAAGACACAGGAGTCTATTACTGTGCAGGAGACACAGTGAGAGGAAGTGAATCTGAAGCCAAGCAAAAACCTTCCTTTCTTCACTCTTAAACTTTTTGGAGACCCACGTCCTGGATTAGTCAATGACGATTGATCATTGTCTACTTAGATCTTAAGGACGGACTCTTGTATTCTTAATGTCACAGTTTGCTGTTAGAAAAATGAACAATGCCAAGTTCATCAATCTCTTTAAAAGCCAATGCAACCCTAGGCAGCATTAACAGAGAGATAGAATCAACATTATATGAAGGACCACTTCATAAAGCCTTTGTAAGGTCAAACCTATAATGATGCATCAATTTCTGGTGACCGCATTATAAGAAAATATACTGAGACTTTGGAAAGAGGGCAGAGAAGAGTAATCAGATGACTAGAATCTGGAGGTGAAACATGCAAAGAAAAGTTGCAGGATTTGTGTATGGCTAGTCTAATGAAAAAAAGGACTAAATGTGATATTTCTTGCATAAAACAAAATAAAGATAGGGTGGGATATTGATCTGATATATAGAATCAACTCAGCATATGCTAGAACACACAATGTTCCAAGGGAAGTTCATGTTAAATTTTTCAGAAAGACTACAAGAGATGAGATTCTAGGGGCTCAAAGGGGGGAACCTTTAAGATATAAGGACAAAGAAATAACCATTTTGAAACAGATACCAAAAAGAATAAGAGATAAGAGGAAGAAGTTCTTCTTTCTAACTAAAAAAAAATTGTATGAAAAAAATATCTGGTTCAGATGGGTAGTTCCAGAAGGCTTGCTGATTTTCGGGGAGGGCGGTAGAGTGAGAATTAATACAGTGGTGGAGGCAGAAGCCTTCATGGAAAAACACAAGAACCTTCTAGACGAAACAAGAGACAGTGCACAAGATATGAAGGGGGGAGGAGCCTTGGCTCAGCCAACAGTCAGGGGAGAGGAGACAGCAATGAGACTTAGGTCACAGAAATGAATTAAAAGTATATTGCAATTGTTAATATAATGAAATGGTTAGAAGTGATATAAAGTATGATTGAAGATGTTAAAGAATTTGAAGTAAACTTAAACTGCTAATATGTATGTAATAATGATATTTTGGTATATATAAAATAAGAGAGAGATGTAAGATCCGGGGGAAGCACCACCTTCCATATGATATAGCTGTCAAAAATTTTCTCCACACTTATGTACCCTTTTCCCCAAAATATTTGTAAAAACCAATAAAAGTTTTTTTTTTTTTAAATAAAGGTTAAGGAGCAAACTTATAGTAAACCTCAGATGTGCTATCCTTTTAATATCTTCTCTAATAAATTATAGGGACATGGTGGCTCAGTGGCTAAGACGCTGAGCTTGTTGATCATAAAGTCGAAGTTCGGCGGTTCGAATCCCTAGTGCCGCGTAACAAAGTGAGCTCCCGTTACTTGTCCCAGCTTCTGCAAATGTAGCAGTTGGAAATCACGTAAAAATGCAAGTAGAAAAAAAAGGGACCACCTTCGGTGGGAAGGTAACCGAGTTCAGTGCACCTTCACCATTTAGTCATGCCAGCCACATGACCACGGAGACGTCTTCGGACAGCGCTGGCTCTTCGGCTTTTTTTTTAAAAAAAGAATTTTATTGGTTTTTAAACATGTATGGGGAAAGTTAAAAGGATACATAGAAAATTTTGGCAGCTCCTGTGATAGTGGTAGAAATCCCTCCAAATCTCACAATTTTTGCAATGCTAAAGAGAACGTATAAGAGATAAGCAAAAACAGAATCTTGCTCTGCATTATATCAACCATGTGTTCAATCATCTCTATTTTTGTCACTTTCTAGTATATCAACAATTACAATAATGTTTCAAATGCATTTATTTTTGTGACCTGAGCCTTTTTGATATTGCTCCCTCCTCCCTGTCCCCAGATGGAGCCACAGCCCCTCCCTCCTTCATTACTACGTTTTTCACTACTTCCCATATTTTCGTCCTCTAGGAGAGAACTGTGTTTTTTAATGAAGGCTTCTACCTCCCCCACTGTATTAATTCTAATTCTGTTTCCCTCCCAAAAGATCAACATTCCCTCTGGCAATGGCTCTTCGGCTTTGAAACAGAGATGAGCAAACACCCCCCCCCCCGAGTCAGTAACGACTAGCAGATAAGTCCACTGCATGTAGGGATGAAAGTAGTCCCTATTTATTTTTACTTGCATTTTTACAAGGTTTCAAACTGCTAGGTTGGCAGAAGATGGGACAAGCAACGGGATCTCATTCCATTATACGGTGTTCGGGATTGGAACCACCAAACTGCTGACCTTTCTGATTGACAAGCTCAGCTTCTTAGCTATTGAGCCACCTAGTCCCTTAAAAGAAAACATATATTTATTTCATTGGTGCTTACAACAGAATTGGTGTTGAAACATTAAAAACATGCTGTGCCACAACAACTAATCAACATGATAAACATTTGAACAATATGCGAGGCTTGAAAAAAAGAGATGCTCATTAAGCCAAACAGTTGATGTACTTATATGATACAAGATGCATTGAAGGCTTAACATACACAGATTAGCATAAGGGCCATGTGCTTGTGGGGCCACAGGCAACTGGCCATAAGTCCAATGACTTAAGGCAGCCCTGAGTATCATGATGTAAGATAGGAAATGAAACATGAGGATGATCTTTCTAAATATCCAAACTGCCACTCAGATATTGAGGAAACATCTGGACCTAAAGAGTCTCCTCAGAGAATTAGGAAGATGTCTCCTCTCCTCACTTTGGACACCAGGGGGCAATGTTGGCACACCAAACTCCATGGACGATGCACCCAGTGGGGGTGGGGAAGAGAATAAAACAAGCATTGTTAGATATTGTTTCATTTTTTTTTGTCATAGTTCACTGAATGTTCTCTCAAGAGAATATGGCATCTCATGAGTCTTCGATCTTGACCACAAAGCTAAGGATTTTAATAAACAATGTTGCTGTTTTTCAGGAGAGAAACTGCCTGGAATTTGTCAGGGTATTTCAAATTTCAATCTAGAGACCCAGAATTGGGTTTCAACTAATTTTACCACCAGTTTGTAACGCACCGAAAATACGCGCACATTCGTTTTGAACATGGGCGAGGCCTTCCACGCATGCACTTTGCTCCTGTGCACAGATTGCATGCATGCACGGTGCATAAAAAGCATGGCTAAATAGGATGGCATAGCGCCAGGGCAGGTGGGCAGGACGACACAGAGGTTTCCACTACTGGTTCGCCTTAATCGATACAAACTGGCTGAATTGTGATTGTTCTTGAGAGACTATAATCCTTCCTATTAAGCCATGTCTGAATTTGGAACAGAAATCAGAGCATATTGAAGCTTCCCTGCAATTTAATGAATTTGGGGTTTCCCATAAAATAAAAAAAGTAATTTTGCAGCAAACGTCAGAAGTGCTGGCCTTTTGATGTCCTATCTAATAAATAAGTTTACTCTCTATTGTTTTGCATCATTTTGAGAAGTGCTGATTTTATTTTCAAGCCTTTTTTACTTAAGTTACAATAAATTAGTCCTTTCTCCCATTAAATGAGGGGGGGGGAAACGTAACTCAATCCTTTTTTAATTGAAATATGCATTTAATGTATTTGGGGATTTCCATAAAATAAAAAAGGAACTTTGCAGCAAACATATGAAGTGTTAGCCTGTTGATGTCCTCTCTAATAAATACATTTATTCTCTATTACTGTGCATCATTTTAAGACATGTTGTATTTTTCCAAAATTTCCTTTTATTTAATGTACAATCAACTGGTCCTTTCTCCCATTAAAGCAGAGGGGAAAAAATTGTGTCCCAATCCTTTTTTGAATTGAAAAATGCACATACAAGTTCTATTCATGTTACTCTATTAATCAATGCCCTGTGTGGCTGTTTTATCCCAACAGGTATGCAAATGAAGATACAAATTCCCCTTTAAAGGAGCCCAATGGTTTGTCTTTTGAGACAACTCCCACCAAGATAAACCTTGCACTATTTCTGAATCCTCTCCTATCGAATTAAACTATTCATTACAAAGAGCAAAAATGTGGCTAAATCTTCTGTCTATACTTGTAGTCCTCAAAGGTAATTATTACCACTATATAGTTTATCTCTAGGTTCTGCTCTTGCATGCAAGAGATCTATTAAAAAAGCTCCTTTCTTTTTAGGAGTCCAATCTCAAGTGCAGTTGGTGGAGTCTGGAGGGGATGTGAGAAGACCTGGGGAGTCCCTCCGTCTCTCCTGCCATGCCTCTGGATTCATCTTCAGCATCTATAGAATGGCCTGGGTGAGACAGGCTCCAGGGAAAGGACTGGAATGGGTGGCAGACATAAGCCATCCTTCTAGCACTTACTACTCTGACAAAGTGAAGGGCCGCTTCACCATCTCCAGGGACAATGCCAAAAGCCAGCTGTATCTGCAAATGAACAGCCTCAAAACCGAAGACACAGCAGTCTATTACTGTGCAAGATACACAGTGAGAGGAAGTGAATCTGAAGCCAAGCAAAAACCTTCCTTTCTTCACTCTTCAACTTTATGGAGCCCCACATCTTGGAATTGTCAATCAGGGTTGATCACTGTCTACTAAAAGCATCAGGAAGGACTATTTTGTTCTGGATATCACAGAGTTTGGTATAAGAAAAATGAAAAATGCCAAGTTCATCAGTCTGTTTAAAAGCCAGGGAAACCGTAGGCTGCATTAACAGAGTGATAGAATTTAGATTACATGAAGCTTCACTTCATAAAGCCTTTGTAAGATCAAGCCTGCAATGATGCATCCATTTTTGATGACCACAATATAAAAAAAAGATGTTCAAACTTTGGGAAGAGGGCAGGGAAGAGTAATAAAATGAAGGGAATCTGGAGGCTGAAACATAGAAAGAAAAGTTGCAGGATTTGTCTATGGCTAGTCAAATGAAAAGAAGGACTAGGGGTGACATTTTCTGCAAAAAACAAAATAAAGGTTAAGGTGCAAACTTATAGTAAACCTCAGATGTGCTAGCCTTTTAATATCTTCTCTGATAAATGATAGTGACCCCGTGGCTCAGTGGCTACGACGCTGAGCTTATTGATCAGAAAGGTCAGCAGTTCTGTGGTTTAAATCCCTAGTGCCACATAACAGAGTGAGCTCCCATTGCTTGTCCCAGCTTCTGCCAACGTAGCAGTTTGAAATCATGTAAAAATGCAAGGAGAAAAATAAGGACCACCTTTGGTGAAAAGGTAACAGTGTTCAGTGCACCTTTGGCGTTTAGTCATACCGGTCACATGACCACAGAGACATCTTCAGATAGTGCTGGCTCTTCGGCTTTGAAAAGGAGATGAGCACCCCCACCTCAGAGTCGGTAACGACTAGCAGATATGTACACTGCATGTTGGGATGGAAGTAGTCCCTATTTGTTTCAACTTGCAATTTTTGTGCTTTCAAACTGCTAGATTGGAAGAAGCTGTGGCAAGTAACTGGAGCTCACCCCATTATACGGTGTTAGGGATTTGAACCACCAAATCGCTGACCTTTCTGATCAACAAGCTCAGCGTCTTAGCCACTGAGCCACCACGTCCCTTAAAGTCAAACATATATTTATTCATTGGCGCTTACAACAAAATCAGTGTTGAAATATTAAAAGCATGCTGTGCCACAACAACTAATCAACATGATAAACATTTGAACAATACACGAGGCTTGAAAAAAACACAAAGATGCTCATTAAGCCATACAGTTGATGTACTTATATGATACAAGATGCATTGAAGATACACAGATTAGTCTAAGGGCCATGTGCTTGTGGGGCCACAGGCAACTGGCCATAAGCCCCATGACTTAAGGCAGCCCTGAGTATCCAGGCACAAGATAGGAAATGAAACATGATGATGATCTTTCTAAATATCCAAACTGCCACGCAGACATTGAGGAAACATCTGGACCTAAAGAGTCTCCTCAGAGAATTAGGAAGATGTCTCCTCTCCTCACTTTGGACACCAGGGGGCAATGTTGGCACACCAAACTCCATGGCCTATGCACCCAGTGGGGGTGGGGTAGAGAATAAAACAAGCATTTTGAGATATTGTTTCATTTCCGAAACATTTTTTTTGGGGGGTCATAGTTCATTGATTGTCTCTCTAGAAAATTTCATATCTCATGAGTCTTTGATCTCAACCACAAAACTGAGGATTTTAATAAAAATGTTGCTGTTTTTTACGAGGGAAACTGCCTGGAATGTGTACGGGTATTTCAAATTTCAAACTAGAGACATCACCCTGCCAATAAAATGTTTATTTTCAAGGCTATGGTTTTCCCAGTTGCAATAGATGACTGTGAAAGTTGGACCATAAGAAAGGCTGAGCGCTAAAGAATTGAGACCTTTGAACTCTGGAGCTGGAGAAGACTCCTGTGACTCCATTGGACTGCAAGGGGATCAAAATTCTCAGTCCTAGAGGAGATCAACCCTGACTGCTCTTTAGAAGACCAGATCCTGAAGATGAAACTCAAGTACTTTGGCCACCTAATGAGAAGGAAGGAGTCCCTGGAGAAGAGCCTCAGGCTGGGAAAGATGGAGGGCAAAAGAAGAAGGGGACGACAGAGAACGAAGTGGCTGGATGGAGTCAACGAAGCAGTCAGTGTGAGCTTGAATGTACTCCAGAGGATCGTAGAGGACAGTTAGGCCAGGAGGAATGTTGTTCATAGGGTCACAATGGGTTGGACACAACTTCGCCACTAACAACAACAAATTTCAAATCTTTGATTAAAATGCAAACAATTTTTTTGCATTTTATTCCTGGAGTTATTACTATGAGTATTATTATTATAACCTAGTTAAGAAAACCTAGTTAAGGAAACAAATCTTCTTAAACTTAGGTATAAGGTTAAAGGTAAAGCCGTACGGATCTGGATGGATGACAACCGACTCAAACTCAACCCCTCCAAGACGGAGTGGCTGTGGGTACCAGCTCCCCGGTTCAGCCAATTAATTCCATCATTGGCCATTGGGGGCATTCAACTTGCCCCCGTGGAGTGGGCGCGCAATTTGGGCGTCCTCCTGGATGCCCGGCTGTCCATGGATGACCATGTGACAGCTGTGGCAAGGGGGGCGTTCCACCAGGTTCGCCTGGTGCGCCAATTGCGCCCCCTACTGGACCGGGACGCCTTACACACAGTCACTCATGCGCTGGTGACGTCTCGCTTGGACTACTGTAACGCTCTCTACATGGGGCTTCCCTTGAAATGCACCCGGAGGCTACAGTTGGTCCAGAACGCAGCCGCGCGGGTAATTATGGGGAGTACTAGGTACTCCCATGTGACACCGTTCCTGCGCGAGCTGCACTGGCTTCCTGTGGTCTATCGGGTGCGTTTCAAGGTTTTGATAACAATCTTTAAAGCGCTCCATGGCTCAGGACCTAGTTACTTGCAGGATTGTATTCTGCCCCATACATCCCTGCGACCAATCCGCTCGCACAGAGAGGGCCTCCTCCAGCTGCCGTCCGCCAGACAGTGTCGGGGGGCGGCGCCTGGGAGTAGAGCCTTCTCTGTGGCGGGCCCAGCCCTGTGGAATGACCTCCCTCCGGATATTAGGAATACCTCTGACCTCCGCTCCTTTCGTATAAAGCTCAAGACCCACCTATTCCAAGTAGCTGTCCTGGCTCAACTTTGATCTAACTATATCGCTCCTGACGGGTTTTTTATTTGAGTATTTTAATTGTATTTAATTATTTAGGGGTTTTTAAACATTGTATTTTAGTGTTTTTATTCATTAGCCGACCTCCTCCTGTACATGTCTCGGTATATGTTGTTGTAATATGTATGTCTTGTCTATATATTTATTTCATATGTTCTACTGTACGCTGCCCCAAGTCCTTCGGGGGAGGGTGCGGCTAAGAAATAAATATTTATTATTATTATAATTATTATTATTATTATTATTATTATTATTATTATTATTATTATTATTATTATTATTATTATTAATTATTATTATTATTATTATTATTATTATTATTATTATTATTAAAGGTTCCCCTCCCACCTATGTGATAGTTGTTCCCAACTCTAGGGGGCAGTGCTCATCTCCGTTTCAAAGCCGAAGAGCCAGCGCTGTCTGAAGATGTCTCCATGGTCAAGTGGCCGGCATGACTAAATGCCCAAGGTGCACGGAACACTGTTACCTCCCCACCAAAGGTGGTTCCTATTTTTCTACTTGCATTTTTACATGCTTTCGAACTTCTAGGTTGATGGAAGCTGGGACAAATAACTGGAGTTCCCTCTGTTACGCAGCGCTAGTTATTTGAACCACCGAACTTCCTCTCTTTCTGATCGACAAGCTCAGCATCTAAGCCACTTAGTCACTGTGCCCCCAAAAAGGGCCTATGAATGGAGAAAAAAGTTACAACGCTTTTCTTGACCTCGGATATTCTGTACTTTTCCTATCTCCAACTTCTATCTTTCAAAAATTCTTACCAAATAATCATCGTGTGTTACCGTCAATATGAGCTTCTTCAAAACAAAACCTAGTTAAGGAAACAAAGCTTCTTAAAATTCCGTGTAAGGTCAAAGGTAAAGGTTCCCTTCGCACATATGTACTACTCATTTCTGACTCTAGGGGGCGGTGCTCATCTCCATTTCAAAGCAGAAGCGCCAGCACTGTCCAAAGACGTCTCCGTGGTCATGTGGCCGGCATGACTAAACGCCAAAGGCGCACGGAACGCTGTTACCTTCCCACCAAAGGTGGTTCCTATTTTTCCACTTGCATTTTTACATGCTTTCGAATTGCTTGATTGGCAGAAGCTGTGCCAAATAAAGTGTTCACTCTGTTATGCAGCGCCAGGGATTCGAACCAACGAACTGCCGGCCTTTCTGATTGACAAGCTTAATATCTTACTTCTGAGCCACCGCGTCCCTAAAACGGCCATATGAAAAGAGAAAAAAGTTACAACACCTTTCTTGAACTCAGATATGTGTTTCCTGTTCTATCTCCAATGTGTATCTTTCAAACATTCTTAGCCCTTATTCATCATCTGATATCTTCATTTGGAATCACTTTTTTGAAAATGCTTAAAGTTTGCGTATTTGGGGTTTTCCATAAAATAGAAAAGTAATTTTGCAGTAAACATCAGAAGTGTTAGCCTTTTGATGTTCTCTCTAATAAATAAGTTTACTCTCTGTTGTTTTGCATCATTTGCTGATTTTATTTTCAAGCCTTTTTTTACTTAAGTTACAATAAATTAGTCCTTTCTCCCCTTAAATGAGAGGGGGTGGGGAAAACGTAACACAATCCTTTTTAAATTGCAATGTGCATTTAATGTATTTGGGGTTTTCCATAACATAAAAAAGTAACTTTGCAGCAAACATCTGAAGTGTTAGCCTTTTGATGTCCTCTCTAATAAATACATTTATTCTCTATTACTGTGCGTCATTTTGAGACATGTAGGATTTTCCCAAGATTTCCTTTTACTTAATGTACAGCCAACTGGTCTTTTCTCCCATTAAAGCACAGGAAAAAAAGTGTCCCAATCCTTTTTTTTTCAATTGAAAAATGAACATACGAGTAATATTCATGCTAATGTATTAATCAAAGCCCTGTGTGGCTCTTTTATCCCAACAGATATGCAAATCGAGAGACAAATTCCCCTTTAAAGGAGCCCAATGGTTTGCCCTTTCAGACAACTCCCACCAACATAAACCTTGTGCTTTTTCCAGAATCCTCTCCTATCAATTTTATCTGTTCATTACAAGGAGGAAAAATGTGGTTAAACCTTCTGACCATACTTGTAATCTTCAAAGGTAATTATTGCCACTACACAGTTGATTTCTATGTTCTGCTCTTGCATGCAAGAGATCTATTTAAAAAGCTTCTTTCTTTTTAGGAGTCCAGTCTCAAGTACAGTTGGTGGAGTCTGGAGGGGATGTGAGAAGACTTGGGGAGTCCCTCCGTCTCTCCTGCCAAGCCTCTGGATTCACCATCAGCAGCTATGGCATGCACTGGATGAGACAGGCTCCAGGGAAAGGACTGGAATGGGTGTCATTGATAAGCCCTGGTTCTAGCACTTACTACTCAGACAAAGCGAAGGGACGCTTCACAGTCTCCAGGGACAATGCCAAAAGCCAGCTGTATCTGCAAATGAACAGCCTCAAAACCGAAGACACAGGAGTCTATTACTGTGCAAGATACACAGTGAGAGGAAGTGAATCTGAAGCCAAACAAAAACCTTCCCTTCTTCACTCTTCCACTTTATGGAGCCCCATGTCCTGGATTAGTCAATGAGGGTTGATCACTGTATACTGAGAGCTTCAGGAAGGACTCTTTCGTTCTAGATATCACAAAGTTTTCTGTAAGAAAAATGAAAAATGCCAAGTTCATCAGTCTGTTTAAAAGCCAGTGCAACCGTAGGCTACATTAACAGAGCAATAGAATCAAGATTACATGAAGCATCACTTTATAAAGCCTTTGTAAGATCAAACCTGCCCCCTAGAGTCAGAAATGAGTAGCACATATGTCTGAAGGGAACCTTTACCTTTGACCTTACACGGAAGTTTAAGAAGCTTTGTTTCCTTAACTAGGTTTTGTTTTGAAGAAGCTCAAATAGATGGTAACACATGATGATTATTTGGTAAGAATTTTTGAAAGATACTAGTTGGAGATAGGAAAAGTACACAATATCCGAGGTCAAGAAAAGTGTTGTAACTTTTTTCTCCATTCATAGACTCTTTTTGGGGGCACAGTGACTAAGTGGCTAAGATGCTGAGCTTGTCGATCAGAAAGATAGGAAGTTCGGTGGTTCAAATAACTAGCGCTGCGTAACAGAGGGAACTCCAGTTATTTGTCCCAGCTTCCGTCAACCTAGAAGTTCGAAACCATGTAAAAATGCAAGTAGAAAAATAGGAACCACCTTTGGTGGGGAGGTAACAGCATTCCATGCACCTTGGGCGTTTAGTCATGCCGGCCACATGACCATGGAGACATCTTCGTACAGTGCTGGCTCTTCGGCTTTGAAATGGAGATGAGCACCCCCACCTCAGAGTCGGTAATGACTAGCAGATATGTACACTGCATGTAGGGATGAAAGGTGTCCCTATTTGTTTCTACTTGCATTTTTGTGCTTTCAAACTGCTAGATTACAGACATTGTAAAGTGATACATTGTGTCAATATATTACAAAAGAACACAAGTTCTCGAACAGAATTGGGTTTCACATAATTTTACAACCGGTTTGTCATGCACCAAAAATATGCATGCATTCTTTTTGAACATAGGCGAGGTCTTCCACGCATGCACTTTGCTCCTGTGCGCAGATTGCAGGCATTTATATAATACAAGATGCATTGAAGGCTTAACATACACAGTTTACTATAAAGGGCCCTATGCTTGTGGGGCCTCAGGCAACTGGCCATAAGCCTCTTGACTTAAGGCAGCCCTGAGTATCCTGGCATAAGATAGGAAATCTCTCAAGAAAATTTCACATCTCAGGGGTACTTTGATCTTGACCACAAAGCTGAGGATTTTAATAAAATTATTGGTGATTTTCACGAGGGAAAATGTCTGGAATGTTTAAGGGTATTTCAAATTTCCATGCAGAGACATCACAATGCCAACAAAAGTGCCCATATTCAAGGCTATGTTTTTCCCAGTTGCAATGGATGGCTGTGAAAGTTGGACCATAAGAAAGGCTGAAATGAGGCCTTTGAACTGTGGAGCTGGAGAAGACTCCTGGAAGTCTCCATTGCAAGGCAATCCAACTGGTCAGTCCTAGAAAAGATCAACCCTGACTGCTCTTTAGAAGGCCAGATCCTGTATAGTCAAGGCTATAGTTTTCCCAGTTCCAATTGATGGCTGTGAAAGTTGGACCATAAGGAAAGCTGGGTGCTTTGAACTCTGGTGATGGAGAAGACTCCTCCGAGACCCTTGGACTGCAAGGCCATCAAACCTTTTGGAGATCAACCCCGAAACACAAAAAAATGCATAGAAATATATACACCAATCCAGATGATTGTAAAGTGATACTTTGTCTCAATGTATTACAAAATAACTTCACTTCTCAAGCAGAAATGGGTTTCGCATAATTTTACAAACGCTTTGCTGAGCATCAAAAATGTGCATGCGTGTGGCCTTCCGTGCATGCTCTTTATTCCTTTCCATGCCTTGTGTGCATGCATGTGGCTTAGACAAAATGTCTAAATATGATGGCATTGCACCCGGGGCCAGTGGATAGGCCGACCGGCAGGTTGCCACTACCAGCTTTCCCGAACCGATCCAAACCAGCTGAATACCATCACTGTTCTCGAGAGACTATACTCCTTACTAATAAGCCATGTCTGCGTTTAGAACAGAAATCAGAACATATGGAAGCTCCCCTGCAATTTAATGTATTTGGGGTTTTCCATGAAATAAAAAAGTAATTTTGCAGCAAACATCTGAAGTGTTAGCCTTTTGATGTCCTTTCTAGTAAATTAGTTTATTCTCTATTACGGTGCATCATTTGAGACGTATTGGATTTTTCCAATCCTTTGTTTTACTTAATTTACAATCAACTGATCAATTACAATCAATATTGTTGTCCAATTAATGGCCTATGGAGCTAGAGTGGTCATTCTGTCTGTAATAGCGTAGCTGAAATAGTATGTCTGTGGTTAAGGGTTAATCAATGCCCCGTGTGGCTCTTTTATCCAAACAGATATGCAAATCAAGACACAATTTCCCCTTTAAAGGAGCCCAATTTTCCTTTAAGACAACACCCACCAAAATAAACCTTGCCCTATTTCCAGAATCCTCTCCTATCAATTTCATCTATTCATTACAGGGTAGAAAAATGTGGATAAACCTTCTGTCCATACTTGTAGTCCTCAAAGGTAATTATTTCCACTATATAGTTTATTTCTCTGTTCTGCTCTTGCATGCAAGAGATCTATTTAAAAATCTCCTTTCTTTTTAGGAGTCCAATCTCAAGTCCAGTTGGTGGAGTCTGGAGGGGATGTGAGAAGACCTGGGGAGTCCCTCCATCTCTCCTGCCAAACCTCTGGATTCACCTTCGGCAGCTATTGGATGGTGTGGGTGAGACAGGCTCCAGGGAAAGGCCTGGAATGGGTGGCACACATAAACACTGCTTCAGCAACTCTCTACTCTGACAAAGTGAAGGGCCGCTTCACCATCTCCAGGGACAATGCCAAAAGCCAGCTGTATCTGCAAATGAACAGCCTCAAAACCGAAGGCACAGGAGTCTATTACTGTGCAAGAAACACAGTGAGAGGAAGTGAATCAGAAGCCAAGCAAAAACCTTCCTTTCTTCACTCAATTGTTTCCATCCATCTGTCTACCTCCTCCATGTATATGTCTATTTTGTGTATGTATTGTCCATACTGGTATTTTATATGTTTTTATTGTACGCCGCCCCGAGTCCTTCAGGAGAGGGTGCGGCTAACAAATAAAATTTTATTATTATTATTATTATTACTCTTCAAATTTATGGAGCCCCATGTCCTGGATTAGTCAATGAGGATTGAACACTGTCTACTGCAAACTTCAGGAAGGACTATTTTGTTCTTGTTATCACAGAGTTTGCTGTAAGTTAAATGAAAAATGCCAAGTTCATCAGTCTGTTTAAAAGCCAGTGCAACCCTTGGCTGCATTAACAGAGCGATAGAATTAAGATTACATGAAGTATCACTTCATAAAACCTTTGTAAGATCAAACTTGCAATGGATGCATCCACTTTTGGTGACCGCCTTATAAAAAAAAGATATTGACACTTTGGAAAGAGGGCAGAGAAGAGTCATAAGATGATGGGCATCTGGAGGCTGAAACATACAAAGAAAAATTGCAGGATTTGTGTATGGCTTGTCTAATGAAAAGAAGGACTAGGGGTGACATTTTTTGCATAAAACAAAATAAAGGTTAAGGAGCAAACTTATAGTAAACATCAGATGTGCTAGCCTTTTAATATCTTCTCTAATAAATTACAGGGTTACGGTTGCTCAGTGGCTAAGACGCTGAGCTTGTTGATCATAAAAGTCAGCAGTTTGGTGGTTTGAATCCCTAGTGCCTTGTAACGCAGTGAGCTCCCGCATACTTGTCCCAGCTTGTTCCAATGTAGCAGTTCGAAATCACCAAAAATGCAAGTAGAAAAATAGGAATCACCTTTGGATGGGAAGGTAACAGTGTTCCATGCACCTTCGGCATTTAGTCATGGTCGGTCACATGACCACAGAGACATCTTCAGATGTGCTGGCTCTTTGGCTTTGAAACTGAGATGAGCACCCCCACCTCAGAGTCAGTAACAACTAGCAGAAATGTACACTGCATGTAGGGACGGAAGTGTGTCCCTATTTGTTTCTACTAGCATTTTTTGTGCTTTTTTTTGGCGGAAGCTGGATGCAAGTAACTGGAGCTCACCCCATTATACGGTGTTAGGGATTTGAACCACTAAACTGCCGACCTTTTGATTGACAAGCTCAGTGTCTTAGCCACTGAGCCACCTCGTCCTTTAGAATTGAACATATATTTATTTGATTGGAGCTTACAACAGAATTGGTGTTGAAACATTAATAATATGCTGTGCAACAACAACTAATCAACGATGATAAACATTTGAACAATACACGAGGCTTGAAAAAAACACAAAGATGTTATGTAAGCCATACAGTTGATGTACTTATATGATACAAGATGCCTTGAAGGCTTAACATACACAGATTAGTTTGAGGGCCCCTATGCTTGTGGGGCCGCAGGTAACTGGCCATAAGCCCCATGACTTAAGGCAGCCCTGAGTATCCTGGCATAAGATAGGAAATGAAACATGAGGATGATCTTTCTAAATATCCAAACTGCCAAACAGATATTGAGGAAACATCTGGACCTAAAGAGTCTCCTCAGAGAATTAGGAAGATGTCTCCTCTCCTCACTTTGGACACCAGGGGGCAATGTTGATATGCAAAACTCCATGGCCTATATACCCAGTGGGGGTGGGGTAGAGAATAAAACAAACATTGTGAAATAGTGTTTCCTTTTGGAAACATGACAATTTTTTATTTTTTATTTTTGTCATAGATCACTGAGTGTCTCTCAAGAAAATTTGGCATCTCAGGAGTCTTTGACAACAACACTGAGGATTTTAATAAAATTGCTGGTGTTTTTCAAAAGAACTTCACTTCTCCAGCCTATGTGGGTTTCACATCATTTTACAATGGCTTTGCTGTGTATCAAAAAGGTCCGTGCACGACTTTTGTCCATGTCCGTGGCCTTCTCTCCATGTGCTTTGCTCCTGTTGCAGGTTGCCACTACCAGTTCACCGGAACCTATTCGAACCGGCTGAACACCATCACTGTTGTCGAGAGACTATAATCCTTATGAATAAGCCATGTCTGTGTTTAGAACAGAAATCAGAGCATATGGAAGCTTCCCTTCAATTGAATGTATTTGGGTTTTTCTATGAAATAAACAAGTAATTTTGCAGCAAACATCTGAAGTGTTAGCCATTTGATGTCCTTTCTAATAAATAAGTTTTTTCTCTATTTCTGTGCATCTTTTGAGACATGTTGGATTTTTCCAAGCCTTTGTTTTACTTAATTTACAATCAACTGATCAATTACAACCAATATCGTTGTCCAATTACTGGACTATGCAGCTAGAGTGGTCATTCTGTCTGTAATAGCGTAGATGAAATAGTATGTCTGTGGTTAAGGGTTAATCAATGCCCAGTGTGGCTCTTTTATCCCAACAGATATGCAAATCAAGACACAATTTCCCCTTTAAAAGGAGCCCAATTTTCTTCTAAGACAACACCCACCAAAATAAACCTTGCCCTTTTTCCAGAATCCTGTCCTATCAATTTCATCTATTAGGAAAATGTGGTTAAACCTTCTGTCCATACTTGTAGTCCTCAAAGGTAATTATTCCCCCTGTTTCAATTGTATTGCTATATTCTGTTCTTGCATGCAGGAGATCTATTTAAAAAAGCTCCTTTCTTTTTAGGTGTCCAATCTCAAGTCCAGTTGGTGGAGTCTGGAGGGGGTGTGAGAAGACCTGGGGAGTCCCTCCGTCTCTCCTGCCAAGCCTCTGGATTCACCTTCAGCAGTTTTTACATGATCTGGGCGAGACAGGCTCCTGGGAAAGGACTGGAATGGGTGGCATACATAAACGCTGCTTCCAGTGATATCAAGTACTCTGACAAAGTGAAGGGACGCTTCACCATCTCCAGGGACAATGCCAAAAGCCAGCTGTATCTGCAAATGAACAGCCTCAAAACCGAAGACACAGGAGTCTATTACTGTGCAAAACCCACAGTGAGAAGAAGTGAATCTGAAGCCAAGCAAAAACCTTCCCTTCTTCACTCTTCAACTTTATGGAGCCCCACGTCCTAGATTAGTCAATGAGGATTGATCACTGTCTACTGAGAGCTTCAGGAAGGACTCTATCATTCTTAATATCACAGAATTTGCTGTAAGAAAAAAAAAAGCCAAGTTCATCAATCTGTTTAAAAGCCACAAAGAAGAGGGAGTCAAACTATTCTCCAAAGCACCTCAGGACTGAACAAGAATCAATGGGTGGAAACTAATCAAGCAGAGAAGCAACTTAGAACTGAGGGGAAATTTAATGACAATGAGAACAATTAATCGGTGGAACAGAAGTTGCCTCCAGAAGTTGTGAATGCCCCAACACTGGAAGTCTTTAAGAAAATGTTGGATAGCCATTTGTCTGAAACGGTATAGGGTTTCCTGCCTAGGGTGGGGATTGGACTAGAAGACCTCCAAGGTCCCTTCCAACTCCGCTATTGTATTGTATTATTGTATTGTATTGTAAAAGCCATTGTAACCCTACACTGCATTAACAGAGCGATAGAATCAAGATTACGTGAAGTATCACTTAAGGCAGTGAATCTGAAACAAGACAAAAACCGTCTCTATCTCTGAGTAGCTCTCAAATTTGGGAAGGACTAAATAAATCTATTTCAATTCAGTTCGGTTTATTACAGTCCTAGACCAGAGACCGGAAAAAACAATAACACTCAGTAAATATACAATTGTAAATTCCAGGATAAAATAAATAAATAACAATTGAAATTTATGATAAAATGCAGTCTGTTGATTATAAATTGTCTAACTATACTAAATTTATAATCTATAAACTGTGTGGCCCATAGTCAGTTTAATGCTAAAAGGGAAAGGGATAAGGATTGCAAAGGGTTTGCAACATTCGTTGTATAAAACAACAACTATGGTGTTTTAGGCATGTGTTTCCGACATGCTCAGAATCTGGCCACCTGTGTTGTAGTTATGGAATGTTCATCCTCAAATACTTTGTCCATCTAATGAGAAGGAAGGACTCCCTGGAGAAGAGCCTAATGCTGGGAACGATGGAGGGCAGAAGAAGAAGGGGACGACAGAGAATGAGGTGGCTGGATGGAGTCACCAAAGCAGTCGGTGTGAGCTGAAATGGATTCCAGAAGATGGCAGAGGACAGGAAGCCATGGATGATTGTTGTTTATGGAGTCATGATGGGTCGGACACGACTTCGCAACCAACAACGGCACATTTCAAAACTTTGATTAAAAAGCAAACCAAATGAAAGGATTTTTTTTCATGGAGTTATTACTATGAGTATTATTATTATTTTGGTTTTCATAGCTGCCCATATTAGGGAATGAACCCTGAGAAGAGATTGGACTGCAATTTGTCAGGAATGGGCTTGGATCTCCTGCTTAGGCAGGGGGTTGAGACTAGAGGACCTACAAGGTCCCTTCCGACTCTGTTAATCTGTGAAAGGTTGTCTAATAAACAATTGATCAACACCCCAAACAAAATAGCAAAAGGTGGAAGCCTCTGCTGCCCGGGTTCAGAGTGGTTGTGATGGGAGGCTATAGATATCGAATTAACAAATAAAAACCAAAATTAATATGAACTTGGTGTGCATGCAGTTCATCAAAGGGCATAAAAAGGTAAACGTTCCTCTCGCTCATATCTGCTGGTCGTTCCAGGCTCTAGGGGGCGGTGCTCATCTCCCTTTCAAAGCCAAAAAGCCAGAGCTGTCCGAGACGTCTCCATGGTCATGTGGCTAGCATGACTAAACACTGAAGGCACCTGGAACGCTGTTACCTTCCCACCAAAGGTGGTTCCTGTTTTTTTTTTCTACTTGCATTTTTACATCCTTTCGAACTGCTAGGTTGGTAGGAGCTGTGACAAATAACAGGAGTTCACTCTGTTACGTGGCGCTAGGGATTCGAACCGCCAAACTGCTGCCCTTTCTGATCAACAAGCTCAGCCTCTTAGCCATGAGTCACTGAGCCACTGAGCCTAAAAGGGGCATGTGAAAGGAGAAAAAAGATACAACATATTTCTTGAACTCAGATATTCTGTGCTTTTCCTGTTCTATCTCCAACATGTATCTTTCAAAAATTCTTGGCATGTATTGATCATCTGTTACCTTCATTTTGAATCACATTTTGGAAATACTGAAAGTTTGCAGGTCTTTGCTTTAATTACTCTAATGCAGAGCTGTCAATCTCTTGGCCCACAGGCCGGATGCGTCATAGGCTGGCCACGCCCACACAAAACTTAGTGAAGCGAGAAAGATTCCTGATATGTCACATGATGCCCCTGTGATGATGTGAGTTTGACACTCCCGCTCTAATGTCAAGGTTGCCTTTTTTAGGGCTGCCAAATCAACCCTTTAAGTGAGTGTAAAAGGAAAAATAGGACGTAAATACACCTAGGAGCTCTTTTATCTCCACCAGTATGTAAATTGAGGGGTAATTTCCCCTTTAAAGCAGCCAGTTGATTTTCCGTTTCAGGCTACACCTACCAACACAAAGTTTGTGCACTGTCCATATTCTCTCCTATCAATTCTCTTCCATTCCTCACAAGGGAGCAAGTATGACTTTGTGCCTGTACTTGCTGCCCTTACTAGCAATCCTCCAAGGTAACTGTCTTGTCCCTATTCAGGATCATTCGTTGTGTTGTGACTGTACATAGGAGATCTCATTGAAACATCTTTCTTTCTAGGTGTCTGATCTGAGATCCAGTTGGTGGAGTCTGGAGGGAATGTGAGAAGACCTGGGGAGCCCCTCCGTCTCTCCTGCCAAGCCTCCGTATTCACCTTCAGCAGTTCCTGGATGAGCTGGATGAGACAATCCCCTGGGAAAGGACAGGAATGGGTAGCCCACATAAGTACAGCTTCATCTTATACTTACTACCCAGACAAAGTCAAGGGACGTTTCACCATCTCCAGGGATGATTCCCGCAGCCAGTTGCATCTGCAAATGAACAATCTGAAATTGGAGGACACAGCTGTCTATTATTGTGTGAGAGGCACATTGAGAGGAAGTGTGCCTGAAACCAGACAAAAACTTTCTCTATCTTTGAACAGCCCTCAAATTTAGGCAGTCATAGAAATCTGAATATATATTTTTGCACTACTTTACTTTACTTTCCTTTACTTTATTCGCACTTATAGACCGCCCCCTCTCCCAAAAAGGGACTCGGGGCGGTGTACAGTCAATACATAAAATACATAGAATACATAAATAGTTAAAAACTTAGAGGAGGCACTAGGATTGGGAAGGTCTGAATGAATCTATATTTATTCAGTTTAATTTATTACAGTCATAGACCAGAACAAATAAAAAACACAAATATAAAATTGAAAATTCCAGGATAAAATAAATAGATAACAACTAAAATCTGTGATAAAATCCAGTCTGTCAATTACACTTGGTATAACTCGGGGATCGGCAACCTTAAACAATCAAAGAGCCACAAAGGTAGTAACTGGAAGTCCCTTAACTCTGGAGGCAACTGGAAGTCCCGTTTCACTACCATAGAGTCTCCTCCTAGTGCGGCGTCCTTTTTCCTCTACCTGTCCTAACTGAAAGCCTTATCAATTGTGGAGCTGAACAGAAAACCCACCCCTGGCCATAGAGTCTCCTCCTGGCATACCCTGTTCCCCACAAACCGGAAGCTCCTCTGAAATTTGGGGTGCTGACTGGCGATAGCCTGAATCGATCCAAAGTGGCTGAATTGCCTGAATCGATCCGAACTGGCTGAATTGTGTTTGTTCTTGAGATACTATAATCCTTCCTATTAAGCCATGTCTGAATTTAGAACAGAAATCAGACCATATTGAAGCTTCCCTGCAATTTAATGTATTTGGGGTTTCCCATAAAATAAAAAAAGTAATTTTGCAGCAAACGTCAGAAGTGCTGGCCTTTTGATGTCCTCTCTAATAAATAAATTTACTCTCTATTGTTTTGCATCATTTGCTCATTTTATTATTAAGCCTTTTTTACTTGTTACAATAAATTAGTCCTTTCTCCCAATTAAATTTGAGGGGGGGGGACATAACTCAATCCTTTTTTAATTGAAATATGCATTTAATGTATTTGGGATTTCCATAAAATAAAAAAAGTAACTTTGCAGCAAACATCTGAAGTGTTAGCCTTTTGATGTCCTCTCTAATAAAACCATTTATTCTCTATTACTGTGCGTCATTTTGAGACATGTTGGATTTTTCCAAGATTTCATTTTACTTTATGTACAATCAACTGCTCCTTTCTCCCATTAAAGCACAGGAAATAAAATTGTGCCCCAATCCTTTTTTCAATTCAAAAATGCACATACAAGTTATATTCATGCTAATGTATTAATCAATGCCCTGTGTGGCTCTTTTATCCCAGCAGATATGCAAATCGAGACACAAATTCCCCTTTAAAGGAGCCCAATGGTTTGCCTTTTCAGACAACTCCCACCAACATAATCCTTGTGCTTTTTCCAGAATCCTCTCCTATCAATTTTATCTGTTCATTACAAGGAGGAAAAATGTGGCTAAATCTTCTGTCTATACTTGTAGTCCTCAAAGGTAATTATTATCACTATATAGTTTGTTTCTTTGTTCTGCTCTTGCATGCAAGAGATCTATTTTAAAAGCTCCTTTCTTTTTAGGAGTCCAATCTCAGGTACATTTGGTGGAGTCCGGAGGGGATGTGAGAAGACCTGGAGAGTCCCTCCGTCTCTCCTGCCAAGCCTCTGGATTCACCTTCAGCGGCTATCCCATGGACTGGGTGAGACAGGCTCCAGGGAAAGGACTGGAATGGGTGGCATACATAAACCCTGGTTCTAGGACTTACTACTCTGACAAAGTGAAGGGCCGCTTCACCATCTCCAGGCACAATGCCAAAAGCCAGCTGTATCTGCAAATGAACAGCCTCAAAACTGAAGACACAGGAGTCTATTACTGTGCAGGAGACACAGTGAGAGGAAGTGAATCAGAAGCCAAGCAAAAACCTTCCTTTCTTCACTCTTCATCTTTATGGAGTCTCATGTCTTGGATTAGTCAATCAGGATTGATCACTGTCTACTGCAAACTTCAAGAAGGACTATTTTGTTCTTGATATCACAGAGTTTGCTGTAAGATAAATGAAGCCTAAATAGAAGAGTTGCAGGACTTGGGTATGGCTAATGTAATAAAAAGAAGGACTAAGGGTGACATTTTTTCGCATAAAACAAAATAAAGATTAAAGGAGCAATCATGTGTTCTTATTAGGAGTCCTAAGAGCTCATTACTTTACCTGTATTTTTCTGAGTATAAGACACACCTTTTCTAGGGACACGGTGGCTCCGTGGCTAAGAAACTGAGCTTGTTGATCAGAAACGTCCCTTAAAATCGAACATATATTTATTTCATTGGTGATTGTAACAAAATCGGTGTTGAAACATTAATAACATGCTGTGCAACAACAACTAATCAACATGATAAACATTTGAACAATACACGAGGCTTGAAAAAAACACAAAAATGTTAAGTGAGCCATACAGTTGATGTACTTATATGATACAAGATGCATTGAAGGCTTAACATACACAGATTAGCATAAGGGCCCCTATGCTTGTGGGGCCACAGGCAACTGGCCATAAGCCCCATGACTTAAGGCAGCCCTGAGTATCCTGGCATAAGATAGGAAATGAAACATGAGGATGATCTTTCTGAATATCCAAACTGCCACGCAGACATTGAGGAAACATCTGGACCTAAAGAGTCTCCTCAGAGAATTAGGAAGATGTCTCTTCTCCTCACTTTGGACACTAGGGGGCAATGTTGGCACACCAAACTCCATGGACTATGCACCCAGTGGGGGTGGGGCAGAGAATAAAACAAGCATTGTTAGATATTGTTTCATTTTGGGAACATGATAATTTTTTTTTGTCATAGTTCACTGAATGTTCTCTCAAGAAAATTGCACATCTCAGGGGTCCTTTGATCTTGACCACAAAGCTGTGGGTTTTAATAAAAGTATTGGAGATTTTCACGAGGGAAACTGCCTGGAATGTATAAGGGTATTTCAAATTTCCATGCAGAGGCATCACCCTGCCAACAAAAGTGCCTATACTCAAGGCTATGGTTTTTCCCAGTTGCAGTGGATGGCTGTGAAAGTTGGACAATAAGAAAGGCTGAATTGAGGCCTTTGAACTATGGAGCTGGAGGAGACTCCTGGACGTCTCCATTGCAAGGCCATCAAACTGGTGAGTCCTGCACTTCCGGTTCCGGCTGCTGATTGCGACGGACAGGCTCTGATCACCCCGCGCTTTCCTGGTGGGCCCCTCACTCCTTGGGGGGCACAGGACGCCCCGTAGAGGCTCCTGCCGAGGGGGTGGCACCGCGGGGGATCCCCTGAGTCGGCAGCGGCCGGGGGGGCCCGCATCACCCTAGGCATCGGGAAGCATGTTGGGGAGGTGCTTCGGCGCCTTCGTGAGGAGGTAGCTGGAAGAACGAGCAATGTGAAGGACGCAGTTGCTGTGCGGTGAGGTGGAAACTTCCCTTCATTCCTTTTGCCTGCCTATAAAGAAACTGCCAGCTATATTTAGAACTGTTTTCAACGTGTTTGGAGAAGCGCAGCTGGAGGGAGGGGGATTTCCCCCCCCCCTCGGACAGGCGGCTGTAAACTGTTTTTGCTCTCTGCCCTAGAGGTGGAGGAAGGGAGAGAGCCTTTTAATGACTCCACACTCATAGCAAAGGCGAATTTGTGACTATAACCTTACAAATGAAGTGATGATCTGGAAACCTTGGAAATTTTGAAAACTTTTTATTATGTCTCCAAACCCCGAAGCTGGCAGGGCAAGATGGTCTTTATAAACATTGAAAATTGACTCCACCTATAAAACTTCAGGCTTCCTGTCTTTGTCTCCCTGACACTCAGATAAATCTCTTCTTGATTTGGATCCCCTGGAACAAAGGATTTATTACTCTTTTGCCGAGATTGTAATTAGAAAAAATCTCCTCCTGCCTGGACCTTTAGTCTCCTGAACTCTCTTGGCGGTTTTTCCCCTCTGACTGATCTCTCTCTGTATTGACTTTGAACTCTTTATTGCCCAATACGATGTCACCTAAAAGACCACCCCCGGGGAAGCAGGGCTTTGCTGTCTCTGCCCCGACATCTACAGCATCTAGTCCAAGTCAACAAACGATAACATCCTTGATGCAGCCCAAACCTACTGAGACGGACTTTCAACAAATGTTTCAACAAATCTTAAAGGGACAGGAGGATATTACAAGCCAACTAAAAGAGATGAAAGAAGAGCTTAAAGAGAACAAAGACCAAACGAGCAAAACCTCACAGAGACTGGATCTTTTGGAGGGTGGGGGATGGCTGAGATGAGGGGGAAGATGGAAGGGGTGCAGAAGGGGAACAAAGAACTTGAAATCCACCAGATGAAAACAGAATTTGAAAGAATGTCCTTTTTTCTTAGATTTCAAAATGTGGTTGAGGCAGATGATGAAGATTTAAGGGACTTCATGACGAACATATTGGCTGAATATATGCAGAAAGAGAAGCAACAGATGGGGTGGGAACTAGATCTGGTTTATAGAGTAAATTCAGCATACGCTAGAACACACAATGTACCCAGGGAGGTACACATTAAAGTTCTCAGAAAGTCCACAAGAGATGAAATTCTGAGTGCGCAAAGAGGGCAAGTTTTGAAATACCAAGATAGAGAGATAACCATTCTGAAACAGATCCCCAAGAAAGTGAGAGAGAAAAGGAAAAACTATTCGCAACTAGCGAAGAAACTTTACCAGAAGGGGGTGTGGTTTAGATGGTTGATGCCTGAAGGTATGTTAATATTCTGGGAGGATACAAGAGTTAGAATTAATACAACCATAGAGGTGCAGGCCTTTATGGAAAAAACCAAAGCACTCCTAGATAAACCAGACGATTCCACAACAGATACACAGGACATGGGAGGGGCCGGAGTTCTGCTGGCGGGGGGAGAAGGGGCAATACCAAGAAGGCTCAGATCACAAAAATGAGTAAGAAAATTTGCTTGATATAAACTGATTGAAATTATTACTTGAATTTATATGCTGACTAAATATTGCTATTTTCGTATTGAATTTTGTAAATGTATACCATGAGTATGGGGGGAGGGGACACCTGCCACACATTGCAACTGCCATCACCCCTTGTGATTTCCTAAAAACCAATAAAATTTGGTTAAAAAAAACTGGTCAGTCCTAGAGAGGATCAACCCTGACTGCTCTTTAGAAGGCCAGATCCTGTATAGTCAAGGCTATAGTTTTCCCAGTTCCAATTTATGGCTGTGAAAATTGGACCATAAGGAAAGCTGGGTGCTTTGAACTCTGGTGATGGAGAAGACTCCTGCGCGTCCCTTGGACTGCAAGGCGATTAAACCTAGAGGAGATCAACCCCGACACATACAAAAATGCATAGAAATATATACACCAATCCAGATGATTGTAAAGTGATACTTTGTGTCAATGTATTACAAAAGAACTTCACTTTTCAAGCAGAACTGGGTTTCACATAATTTTCCAACCGCTTTGCTGTGCATCAAAAATGTACATGCACAACTTTTGCACATGCGTGTGGCCTTCCATGCATTCCCTTTCCTCCTGTTGTAGGTTGCCACTACTAGTTCGCCCAAACTGATTCGAACCAGCTGAACACCATCACTGTTGTTGAGAGACTATAATCCTTACTAATAAGCCATGTCTGTGTTTAGAACAGAAATCAGAGCATATGGAAGCTTCCCTGCAATTTAATGTATTTGGGGTTTTCCGTGAAATAAAAAAGTAATTTTGCAGCAAACATCTGAAGTGTTAGCCATTTGATGTCCTTTCTAATAAATAAGTTTTTTCTCTTTTTCTCTATTACTGCTGCACACTGCTGGCTTATATTTAAATGGTTGTCCACTAGGACTCCAAGATCCCTTTCACAGTTACTACTACTGAGCAAGGTATCACCTATACTGTACCTGTGCATTCCGTTTTTGTTGCCTAAATGTAGAACCTTACTCTTTTCACCATTGAATTTCATTTTATTAGATAGTGCCCAATGTTCAAGTTTGTCAAGATCCTTCTGTATCTATCAGCCTATCTTCTGGAGTGTTGGCTATTCCTGCCAGCTTGGTGTCATCTGCAAATTTGATGAGTTCCCCATTTATTCCCTCATCCAAATCATTGATGAAGATGTTGAAGAGTACTGGGCCTAAAACATTGGGGTACTCCACTGCATACTTCCCTCCATGTAGATGCAGTTCCATTGAGAACTACACGTTGAGTGCGGTTGGTCAGCCAGTTACGAATCCATCTGGTGGTGATGCTGTCTAACCCACATTCTTCTACTTTATCTAGTAGTAGGTTATGGTCTACCTTATCAAAAGCCTTACTGAAGTCCAAGTAAACTATATCAACGGCATTCCTCTGGTCCACTAATTTTGTCACATTATCAAAGAATGCAATAAGATTAGTCTGGCATGATCTGTTTTTGACAAATCCATGTTGGCTTTTGGCTATTACTTTGTTTGCTTCTAGGTGTTCACAAATTTCGTTGCTTGATTATTTTTTCCAGAATCTTTCCTGGTATTGAGGTCAGGCTGATAGGTTCTGTAGTTTCCTGGATCTATTTTTTTCCCTTTTTTGAAGATGGGAACCACATCAGCTCTTTTCCAGACCTCTGGTAGTTCCCCGGTGTTCCAGGATCTCTGAAAGATATAATTCAGTGGTTCTGAGATCTCGTCTGCTAGTTCCTTCAGAACCCTGGGGTGTAATCCATCCGGTCCTGGTGATTTGAACTCGTCTAGCATAGACAGGTGCTCACTTACCATTTTCTTCCCTATTTCAATTTGTGTTCCTAATCTGATTTTTGTGGTGCTGCTTTTGATAGGTTGGACTGTTTTATCCCTTTGTGTAAAGACAGATGCAAAACATGAGTTAAATAGTTCTGCTTTCTCCCTGTTGCTTGTCACCTTCTTGCCACTTTCTCCTAGCAATGGACCAATTGTTTCCTTAACTTTTTTCTTGTTTTTAACATGTTGGAAGAAGCTTTTTTTGTTAATTTTTACTTTTGTGGCAAGCCTTTCTTCATTGTGAGCCTTAGCTTTCCTCACTTCATCTTTACAGGCTCGGGCTATTTGCTGATATTCTGCCTTAGTTATGTCCCCCTCCTTCCACTATTTATACTCTACCTTTTTTTTTTTTAGTTTGTCAGATAGTTCTTTATGCAGCCATGCTGGTTTCTTTTGGGAGCTGTTATTTTTTTTCTTCATTGGTATTGTGCTAGACTGGGCTTTTGTAATCTCATTTTTCAAAATTTCCCAAGCTTCTTGAGTTGTTTTCCCCTTGAGGATTCTCATCCATGGAATTTTTCCCAAGATCTCTCTAAGTTTATTGAAATTAGCTTTCTTAAAGTCCAAGACTCCAGTTTGACTTTGTTCTACTACTTGTGTTTGCATAATGTTGAATTCCAATATTGCATGGTCACTTGCCCCCATGGCTTCAACACCTTCTATCATTTCCTCTCTGTTAGTGAGAATGTATAAATATATGATAGATAGATAGATAGATAGATAGATAGATAGATAGATAGATAGATAGATAGATAGATAGAAGATAGATAGATAGATAGATAAATAAATAAATAGATGATAGATAGATAAATAAATAAATAGATGATAGATAGAATAGATAGATAGATAGAGATAGAGATAGATAGATAGATAGATAGATAGATAGATAGATAGATAGATAGATGATAGACAGATAGAAGATAGATACATAGATAAATAAATAGATGATAGATAGATAGATAGATAGATAGAAGATAGATAGAAAAATAAATAGATGATAGATACATGATAGATAGGTAGATAGATAGATAGATAGATAGATAGATAGATAGATAGATAGATAGATAGATAGATAGATAGATAGATAGATAGATAGATAGATAGATAGATAGATAGATAGATAGATAGATAGATAGATAGATAGATAGATAGATAGATAGATAGATAGATAGATAGATAGATATTTCTAATGTTGGGGCAGGTTTTCTGCCAAAAATAGTGCAGTTTACTGATCCAAAATTCAAAGAAACAGTTCTAACTTGTTCTGAAGAAGCAGAGAGTGATCTGAATGAAGTGGGTTGGATTGCGACAAAAGTTTTGTAATGGACAATGAGGAATCCCCCACTGCAGATTCTGACATGAGCAATGATGAAGCTGATGATGAAATGGATCACCAGGTAAAATCTATGTTGTGCAATCATTTGTATGGCAAGAATAAATTCAAATGGTCTTCTGTAACTTTTGGAAGCAATAGATCCAGAACCAATAGTCAAAATATAGTTGTGCAATTACTGGACTATGCAGCTAGAGTGTTCATTCTGTCTGTAATAGCGTAGATGAAATAGTATGTCTGTGGTTAAGGTTTAATCAATGCCCTGTGTGGCTCTTTTATCCCAACAGATATGCAAATCGAGACCCAAATGCCCCTTTAAAGGTGCCCAACGGTTTGTCTTTTGAGACAACTCCCACCAACATAAACCTTGCACTATTTCCATAATCCTCTCCTATCAAATTAATCTATTCATTACAAGGAGCAAAAATGTGGCTAAATCTTCTGTCTATACTTGTAGTCCTCAAAGGTTATTATTACCATTATATAGCTTATTCCTATGTTCTGCTCTTGCATGCAAGAGATCTACTAAAAAATCACCTTTCTTTTTAGGAGTCCAATCTCAAGTACAGTTGGTGGAGTCTGGAGGGGATGTGAGAAGACCTGGAGAGTCTCTCCGTCTCTCCTGCGAAGCCTCTGGATTCACCTTCAGCAGCTATGACATGGCCTGGGTGAGACAGGCTCCAGGGAAAGGACTGGAATGGGTGTCATCGATAACCACTGGTTCTAGCACTTACTACTCTGACAAAGTGAAGGGCCGCTTCACCATCTCCAGGGACAATGCCAAAAGCCAGCTGTATCTGCAAATGAACAGCCTCAAAACTGAAGACACAGGAGTCTATTACTGTGCAGGAGGCACAGTGAGAGGAAGTGAATCAGAAGCCAAACAAAAACCTTCCTTTCTTCTCTCTTCAACTTTATGGAGCCCCAAAACTAGGATTAGTCAACAGGGATTGATCACTGTCTACTGCAAGCTTCTAGAAGGACTATGCTGTTCTTGATATCACAGAGTTTGCTGTAAGAAAAATGAACAATGTCAAGTTCATCAGTCTGTTTAAAAGCCAGTGCAACCATAGGCTGCATTAACAGAATGATAGAATCAACATTTCATTACATTAGCCACTGAGCCACCTTGTCCCTTAAAATCGAACATATATTTATTTCATTGGCGCTTACAATAAAATCGGTGTTGAAACTTTAAAAGTATTTTGTGCCACAACAACTAATCAACATGATAAACATTTGAACAATCCACGAAGCTTGAAAAAAACACAAAGATACTCAGTAAGCCATACAGTTGATGCACGTATATGATACAAGATATGTTGAAGGGTTAACATACACAGAGTAGCATAAGGGCCCTATGCTTGTGGGGCCGCAGGCAACTGGCCATAAGCCCCATGACTTAAGGCAGCCCTGAGTATCCTGGCATAAGATAGGAAATGATAAATGAGGAGGATCTTTCTAAATATCCAAACTGCCACACAGATATTGAGGAAACATCTGGACCTAAAGAGTCTCCTCAGAGAATTAGGAAGATGTCTCCTCTCCTCACTTTGGACACCAGGGGGCAATGTTGGCACACCAAGCTCCATGGCCTATGCACCCAGTGGGGGTGGGGTAGAGAATAAAACAAGCATTGTTCGATATTATTTTATTTTGGAAACATTTTTTTGGGGTCATAATTCACTGAACGTTCTCTCAAGAGAATATGGCATCTCATGAGTCTTTGATCTCGACCACAAAGCTAAGGATTTTAATAAAAAAATGTTGCTGTTTTTCAGGAGAGAAAACTGCCTGGAATGTGTAGGGGTATTTCAAATTTCAGTCTAGAGACCCAAAATTGGGTTTCACCTAATTTTACCACCAGTTTTGTAACGCACCAAAAATACGTGCACATTCTTTTTGAACATGGGCAAGGCCTTCCACGCATGCACTTTGCTCCTGTGCACAGATTGCATGCATGCACGGTGCATAAAAAGCATGGCTAAATAGGATGGCATAGCGCCAGGGCAGGTGGGCAGGACGACACAGAGGTTTCCACTACTGGTTCGCCTGAATCGATCCAAACTGGCTCAATTGTGATTGTTCTTGAGAGACTATAATCCTTCCTATTAAACCATGTCTGAATTTAGAACAGAAATCAGAGCATATTGAAGCTTCCCTGCAATTGAATGAATTTGGGGTTTCCCATAAAATTAAAAAAGTAATTTTGCAGCAAACGTCAGAAGTGCTGGCCTTTTGATGTCCTATCTAATAAATAAGTTTACTCTCTATTGTTTTGCATCATTTTGAGAAGTGCTGATTTTATTTTCAAGCCATTTTTACTTAAGTTACAATAAATTAGTCCTTTCTCCCATTAAATGAGGGGGGGGGAACGTAACTCAATCCTTTTTTAATTGAAATATGCATTTAATGTATTTGGGGATTTCCATAAAATAAAAAAGGAACTTTGCAGCAAACATATGAAGTGTTAGCCTGTTGATGTCCTCTCTAATAAATACATTTATTCTCTATTACTGTGCATCATTTTAAGACATGTTGTATTTTTCCAAGATTTCCTTTTACTTAATGTACAATCAACTAGTTCTTTCTCCCATTAAAGCACAGGAAAAAAATTATGTCCCAATCCTTTTTTCAATTGAAAAATGCACATACAAGTTACACTCATGCTAATGTATTAATCAATGCCCCGTGTGGCTGTTTTATCCAACAGATATGCAAATCGAGACACAAATTCCCCTTTAAAGGAGCCCAAAGGTTTGTCTTTTGAGACAACTCCCACCAACATAAACCTTGCACTATTTCCAGAATCCTCTCCTATCACATTAATCTATTCATTACAAGGAGCAAAAATGTGGCTAAATATTCTGTCTATACTCGTAGTCCTCAAAGGTAATTATTACCACAATATAGTTTATTTCTATGTTCTGCTCTTGCATACAAGAGATCTATTTAAAAAGCTCCTTTCTTTTTAGGAGTCCAATCTCAAGTCCAGTTGGTGGAGTCTGGAGGGGATGTGAGAAGACCTGGGGAGTCCCTCCGTCTCTCCTGCCAAGCCTCTGGATTCACCTTCAGCAGCTATCCCATGAGCTGGGTGAGACAGGCTCCAGGGAAAGGACTGGAATGGGTGGCACACATAAACTATGGTTCTAGTACTTACTACTCTGACAAAGTCAAGGGCCGCTTCACCATCTCCAGGGACGATGCCAAAAGCCAGCTGTATCTGCAAATGAACAGCCTCAAAACCGAAGACACGGGAGTCTATTACTGTGCAAGACACACAGTGAGAGGAAGTGAATCTGAAGCCAAGCTAAAACCTTCCTTTCTTCACTCTTCAACTTTATGGAGCCCCACATCTTGGATTAGTCAATGAGGATTGAACACTGTCTACTACAAACTTCAGGAAGGACTATTGTGTTGTTGATATCACAGAGTTTGCTGTAAGAAAACTGAAAAATGCCAAGTTCATCAGTCTGTTTAAAAGTGCAACCCTAGGCTGCATTAACAGAGCAATAGAATCAAGATTACATGAAGCATCACTTCATAAAGCCTTTGTAAGTTCAATCCTGCAATGATGCATCCATTTTTGGTGACCGCATTATAAAAAAAGATATTTGGAAAGAGGGCAGAGAAGACTAATAAGATGATGGGAATCTGGAGGCTGAAACATACAAAGAAAAATTGCAGGATTTGTGTATGGCTAGTCTAATGAAAGGAAGGACTAGGGGTGACATTTTCTGCATAAAACAAAATAAAGGTTAAGGGAGAAATCTTATAGTAAACCTCAGCTGCGCTAGCCTTTTAATATCTTCTCTAATAAATTATAGGGACATGGTGGCTCAGTGGCTAAGACGCTGTGTTTGTTGATCAGAAAGGTCAGCAGTTCGGTGGTTTGAATCCCTAGTGCCTCGTAACGCAGTGAGCTCCCATTACTTGTCCCAGCTTCTGCCAACATAGCAGTTGGAAATCACGTAAAAATGCAAGTAGAAAAATAGGAACCACATTTGGAGGGAAGTTATCAGCGTTCCATGCACCTTCGGCGTTTAGTCATACCGGTCACATGACCACGGAGATGTCTTCGGACAGCGCTGGCTCTTCGGCTTTGAAACAGATATGAGCACCCCCACCCCAGACTCGGAAATGAATAGCAGATATGTGCACTGCATTTAGGGACCAAAGTGGTGCCTATTTTTTTCTACTTGCATTTTTACGTGCTTTCGAACTGCTATGTTGGCAGGAGATGGGACAAGTTACTGGAGCTGAAACCTGTTTTGCTGTGTTAGGGATTAACGCTCTCTACATGGGGCTCCCCTTGAGATGCACCCAAAGACTGCAGTTGGTTCAGAATGCGACCGCAAGGGCAGTTTCGGGAGTCACCAGATACTCCCACGTAACACCTCTCCTGCGCGGGCTGCACTGGCTACCTGTAGTTTTTCGGGTGCGTTTCAAGGTCCTGATTATCATCTTCAAAGCGCTCCATGGCACAGGACCGAGTTACTTGCGGGATCACATCCTGCCCCATACATCCCTTCGGCCGATCCGCTCACACAGAGAGGGACTCCTCCGGGTGCCGTCTACTAGGCTGTGCCAGCGGGCGACACCCAGGGGAAGGGCCTTCTCTGTGATGGGCCCGACCCTCTGGAATGACCTTCCCCCTGATATTAGAACAACCACGGACCTCCGCTCCTTCTGCAAGAAGCTCAAAACCCACCTGTTTAATCTAGCCGGCCTGACCTAATTCCAGCTCTCCCACCTCAGCCTGTATTTTTCAAATTTTACAGGTTGTTCCTAAAGCTAAGTTTTTTAATTTTTATAAATTTGTACAGGGGTTTAAAGTTTAATCCGGTTTTAATTATATTTATTGTTATCTGTATGCTTTTTAATTTAGTACCTGTACACCGCCCCGAGTCCCTTCGAGGAGAGGAGGCAGTCTAGAAATCAAATAAATAAATAAATAAATGAATAAATAAACTACCGAACTGCCGACCTATCTGATTGACAAGCTCAGTGTTTTAACCACTGAGCCACTGCGTCCCTTAAAATTAACCATAATAAAGTTATTTCATTGGTACTTGCAGCAAAATTGGTGTTGAAACTTTAAAAACGTGCTGTGGCACTAAAACTAATCAACATGATAAACATTTGAACAATACACGAGGCTAGAAAAAACACAATAATACTCAGTAAGTCATACAGTTGATGTACTTATTTGATACAAGAACCATTGAAGGGTTAACATACACAAATTAGTATGGGGCCACTTTGCTTGAGGGGCCGCAGGCAACAGCCAATCAGGCCAATGAGTTGAGGCAGCCATGAGTATCATGACGTAAGATAGGAAATGAAACATGAGGATGATCTCTCTAAATATCCAAACTGCCACACAGATATTGAGGAAACATCTGAACCTAAAGAGTCTCCTCAGAGAATTAGGAAGATGTCTCCTCTCCTCACTTTGGACACCAGGGGGCAATGTTGGCACACCAAACACCGTGGACTATGCACCCAGTGTGGGTGGGGTAGAGAATAAAACAAGCATTGTTAGATAATTGTTTCATTTGGGAAACATAACATTTTTTTATTATTTTTTTGTCCTAGTTCACTGAATGTTCTCTCAAGAAAATTTGGCATCTCAGGAGTCTTCGGTCTTGACCACAAAGCTGAGGATTTCAATTGTTGGTGTTTTTCACGAGGGAAAATGCCTGGAATATGTAAGGGTATTTCAAATTTCAAAGCAGAGACATCACCCTGCCAAGAAAGGTGCCTATAGTCCAAGGCTATGGTTTTCCCAATGCCAATGTATGGCTGTGAAAGTTGGACCCTAAGAAAGGCTGAGCACTAAAGAATTGAGGCCTTTGAACTCTGGTGCTGGAGAAGACTCCCGCGAGTCCCTTGGACTGCAAGGCAATCCAACCGGTCAGTCCTAGAGGAGATCAACCCTGACTGCACTTTAGAAGGGGAGATCCTGAAAATGAAACTCAAACACTTTGACCACCGAATGAGAAGGAAGGACTCACTGGAGCAGAAGTCTAATACCAGGCAAAATTGAGAGCAAAAGAAGAAGGGGACGACAGAGAATGAGGTGGTTGGATGGAGTCAACGAAGCAGAATGGACTCCAGAATATGGTAGAGGACAGGAAGTCCTGGATGAACGTTGTTTATGGAGTCACAATGGGTCTGCCATGACTTTGCAACTAACAACAACAAATTTTAAATGAAAATGCAAGCAAAATGAAAGGATTTTTTTCATGGAGTTATTACTATGAGTATTATTATTATTTTGATTTTTATGGCTGCACATATTGGCGAATCAATCCTGAGAAGGGAGTGGACTGCCATGTGTCAGAAATGGTGTTGGGTCTCCTGCTTAGGTGGGGGGGTGGAGTAGATGATCTACAACAGTGTTTCTCAAACTTGGTGACTTTAAGTTCTGTGGACTTCAACTCCCAGAATCCCCCAGCCAGCTGGCTGGGGGATTCTGGGAGTTGAAGTCCACAGGACTTAAAGTCACCAAGTTTGAGAAACACTGACCTACAAGGTCCCTTCCAAGTCTGTTAATCTGTTAAAGGATGTACAATAAACAATTGAGCAAAATGTAGAGTTGTGCACTGCCCAGAGTCATTGGTTGGAATTGGGAGGCTATAGATATTTAATGAAGAAATGAAAACCAAAATGAAATGATCTTGGTCTGCATGCAGTTCATCTGGGTTTCTCAAAACAGGCAAAAAAAGGTAAAGTGTCACCTTGCAGTCAATATGAGCTTCTTCAAAACAAAACCTATTTCAGGAAATAAAGTTTCTTAAACCTAGGTGTAAGGTAAAAGGTACATTAATAAATGCCCTGTGTGGCTCTTTTATCCCAACAGATATGCAAATCAAGACGCAATGTCCCCTTTAAAGGAGCCCAATGGTTTGCCTTTTCAGACAACTCCCACCAACATAATCCTTGTGCTTTTTCCAGAATCTTCTCCTATCAATTTTATCTGTTTATTTCAGGGAGCAAAATGTGGTTAAACCTTCTGTCTATACTTGTAGTCCTCAAAGGTAATTATTGCCACTACATAGTTGATTTCTATGTTTTCCTCTTGCATGCAAGAGATCTATTTAAAAAGCTCCTTTCTTTTTAGGAGTCCAATCTCAAGTCCAGTTGGTGGAGTCTGGAGGGGATGTGAGAAGACCTGGAGAGTCCCTCCGTCTCTCCTGCCAAGCCTCTGGATTCACCTTCAGCAGCTATAACATGGTGTGGGTGAGACAGGCTCCTGGAAAAGGCCTGGAATGGGTGGCACACACAAACACTCTCTACACTGACGGGACGCTTCACCATCTCCAGGGACAATCCAAAAGCCAGCTGTATCTGCAAATGAACAGCCTCAAAACCGAGGACACAGGAGTCTATTACTGTGCAAGGGACACAGTGAGAGGAAGTAAATCTGAAGCCAAAGCAAAAACCTTCCTTTCTTCACTCTTCAACTTTAATTAGTCAATGAGGACTGAACACTGTCTACTGAGAGCTTCAGGAAGGACTGTTTCCCTTTTGGATATCACAGAAAATTGAAAAATCCCAAGTTCATCAGTCTGTTTAAAAAGCCAGTGCAACCGTAGGCTGCATTAACAGAGCTATCAAGATTACATGAAGC
>JAKRSK010011537.1:0-5000 GCA_029891615.1 Natrix natrix natrix
CCGGCCACTTGACCATGGAGACATCTTCAGACAGCGCTGGCTCTTCGGCTTTGAAACGGAGATGAGCACTGCCCCCTAGAGTTGGGAACAACTATCACATAGGAGTACGGGGAACCTTTACCTATAACCTTATACCTAAGTTTAAGAAGATTTGTTTCCTTAACTAGGGTTTCTTAACTTGGTTATAATAATAATACTCATAGTAGTAACTCCAGGAATGAAATGCAAAAAAATCATTTGCATTTTAATCAAAGATTTGAAATTTGTTGTTGTTAGTTGCAAAGTTGTGTCCGATTCATCGTGACCCCCATAAACAACATTCCTCCAAGATTTACTGTCCTCTACCATCCTCTGGAGTCCATTCAAGCTCACGCTGACTTTCTTCGTTGACTCCATCCAGCTACCCCATTCTCTGCCGTCCCTTTCTTCTTTTGCCCTCCATCTTTCCCAGCATGAGGCTCTTCTCCTGTGAGTCTTTCCTTCTCATTAGGTGGCCAAAGTACTTGAGTTACCTCTTCACGATCTGGCCTTCTAAAGAGCAGTCAGGGTTGATCTCCTCTAGGACTGAGAGGTTTGATCCACTTGTAGTCCAAGGGACTCGCAGGAGTCTTCTCCAGCACCAGAGTTCAAAGGCCTCCATTCTTTAGCGCTCAGCCTTTCTTATGGTCCAACTTTCACAGTCATCCATTGCAACTGGGAAAACCATAGCCTTGAAACATTTTTATTAGCAGAGTGATGTCTCTAGTTTGAAATTTGAAATACCCTTACACATTCCAGGCAGTTTCCCTCGTGAAAACAGCACCATTTTTATTAAAATCCTCAGTTTTGTGGTTGAGATCAAAGACTCATGAGATGCCATATTCTCTTGAGAGACATTCAGTGAACTATGACAAAAAAATTGTTTCCAAAATGAAACAATATCTAACAATGCTTGTTTTATTCTCTACCCCACCACCACTGGGTGCATAGTCCATGGAATTTGGTGTGCCCACATTGCCCCCTGGTGTCCAAAGTGAGGAGAGGATACATCTTCCTAATTCTCTGAGGAGACTCTTTAGGTCCAGATGTTTCCTCAATATCTGCGTGGCAGTTTGGATATTTAGAAAGACCAAATAAAGACCAAAGACTCATGAGATGTCATATTCTCTTGAGAGAACATTCAGTGAACTAGGACAAAAAATAAAATAAAATAAATGTCATGTTTCCAAAATGAAACAATATCTACCAATGCTTGTTTTATTCTCTACCCTACCCCCACTGGGTGCATAGGCCATGGAGTTTAGTGTGCCCACATTGCCCCCTGGTGTCCAAAGTGAGGAGAGGATACATCTTCCTAATTCTCTGAGGAGACTCTTTAGGTCCAGATGTTTCCTCAATATCTGCGTGGCAGTTTGGATATTTAGAAAGATCATCCTCATGTTTCATTTCCTATCTCATGCCAGGATACTCAGGACTGCCTTAAGTCATGGGGCTTATGGCCAGTTGCCTGTGGCCCCACGAGCATAGAGCCCTTATGCTAATCTGTGCATGTTAAGCCTTCAGTGCATCTTGTATCATATAAGTACATCAACTGTATGGCTTAATGAGCATCTCTTTGTTTTTTTCAAGCCTCGCATATTGTTCAAATGTTTATCATGTTGGTTAGTTGTTGTGGCACAGCATGTTTTTAATGTTTCAACACTGATTTTGTTGTAAGCACCAATGAAATAAATATATGTTTGATTTTAAGGGACTAGGTGGCTCAATAGCTAAAAAGCTGAGCTTGTCAATCAGAAAGGTCGGCAGTTTGGTGGTTCAAATCCCTAACACCGTATAATGGGGTGAGCTCCCGTTTCTTGTCCAAGCTTCTGCCAACCTAGCAGTTTGAAACCTTGCAAAAATGGAAGTAGAAACATATGGGGACACCTTTCATCCCTACATGCAGTGGACTTATCTGCTAGTCTGGGGTGTGTGTGTGTGTGCTCATCTCCGTTTCAAAGCCGAAGAGCCATTGCCAGAGGGAATGTTGATCTTTTGGGAGGGAAACAGAATTAGAATTAATACAGTGGGGGAGGCAGAAGCCTTCATTAAAAAACACAGTTCTAGAGGACGAAAATATGGGATGGTAGTGAAAAACGTAGTAATGTACAAGATATGAAGGAGGGAGGGGCTGTGGCTCCATCTGGGGACAGGGAGGAGGGAGCAATATCAAAAAGGCTCAGGTCACAAAAATAAATGCATTTGAAACATTATTGTAATTGTTGATATACTACAAAGTGACAAAAAATGAGATGATTGAACACATGGTTGATATAATGTAGAACAAGATTCTGTTTTTGCTTATCTCTTATACGTTCTCTTTAGCATTGCAAAAATTGTGAGATTTGGAGGGATTTCTTCCACTATCACGGTAGCAGCCAAAATTTTCTACGTACCCTTTTACCTTTCCCCATAGATGTTTAAAAACCAATAAAATTCTTTTTTAAAAAAAAGCTGAAGAGCCAGCGCTGTCCGACGACGTCTACATGGTCATGTGGCCGGCATGACTAAACGGCGAAGGTGCACTGAACAGTTACCTTCCCACCAAAGGTGATTCCTATTTTTCTACTTGCATTTTTACATGATTTGGAACTGCTACGTTGGCAGAAGCTGGGACAAGTAATGGGAGCTCACTTTGTTACGTGGCGCTAGGGATTCGAACCGCCGAACTTCTGACTTTATGATCAACAAGTTCAGCATCTTAGCCACTGAGCCACCGTGTCCCTATAATTTATTAGAGAAGATATTAAAAGGATAGCACATCTGAGGTTTACTATAAGATTTCTCCCTTAACCTTTATTTTTTTTAAAAAAAAGTTTTATTGGTTTGTACAAATATTTTTGGGAAAAGGGTACATAAGTGTGGAGAAAAATTTTGACAGCTACATCATACGGAAGGTGGTGCTTCCCCGGGATCTTACATCTCTCTCTTATTTTATATATATCAAAATATCATTATTTCATACATATTAGCAGTTTAAGTTTACTTCAAATTCTTTAACATCTTCAATCATACTTTATATCACTTCTAACCATTTCATTATATTAACAATTGCAATATACTTTTAATTCATTTCTGTGACCTAAGTCTCATTGCTGGCTCCTCTCCCCTGACTTTTGGCTGAGCCAAGGCTCCTCCCCCCTTTATATCTTGTGCACTGTCTCTTGTTTCATCTAGAAGGTTCTTGTGTTTTTCCATGAAGGCTTCTGCCTCCACCACTGTATTAATTCTCTCTCTACCACCCTCCCAGAAAATCAGCCTTCTGGAACTACCCATCTGAATCAGATATTTTTTTCATACAATTTTTTAGTTAGAAAGAAGAACTTCTTCCTCTTATCTCTTATTCTTTTTGGTATCTGTTTCAAAATGGTTATTTCTTTGTCCTTATATCTTAAAGGTTCCCCCCTTTGAGCCCCTAGAATCTCATCTCTTGTAGTCTTTCTGAAAAATTTAACATGAACTTCCCTTGGAACATTGTGTGTTCTAGCATATGCTGAGTTGATTCTATATATCAGATCAATATCCCACCCTACCTTTATTTTGTTTTATGCAAGAAATATCACATTTAGTCCTTTTTTTCATTAGACTAGCCATACACAAATCCTGCAACTTTTCTTTGCATGTTTCAACTCCAGATTCCAGTCATCTTATTACTCTTCTCTGCCCTCTTTCCAAAGTCTCAATATCTTTTTTTTATAATGCGGTCACCAGAAATTGATGCATCATTGCAGGTTTGACCTTACAAAGGCTTTAGGAAGTGGTCCTTCATGTAATGTTGATTCTATCACTCTGCTAATGCTGCCGAGGGTTGCATTGGCTTTTAAAGAGACTGATGAACTTGGCATTTTTCATTTTTCTAACAGCAAACTGTGATATTAAGAATGCAAGAGTCCGTCCTTAAGATCTAAGTAGACAGTGATCAATCCTGATTGACTCATCCAAGATATGGGGCTCCATAAAGTTGAAGAGAGAAATAAGGAAGGTTTTTGCTTGGCTTCAGATTCACTTCCTCTCACTGTGTCTCTTGCACAGTAATAGACTCCTGTGTCTTCGGCTTTGAGGCTGTTCATTTGCAGATACAGCTGGCTTTTGGCATTGTCCCTGGAGATGGTGAAGCGGCCCTTCACTTTGTCAGAGTAGAGAGTTCCTGAACCAGTGTTTATGAATGCCACCCATTCCAGGCCTTTCCCTGGAGCCTGTCTCACCCAGTTCATGTCATAGCTGCTGAAGGTGAATCCAGAGGCTTGGCAGGAGAGACGGAGGGACTCCCCAGGTCTTCTCACATCCCCTCCAGACTCCACCAACTGGACTTGAGATTGGACTCCTAAAAAGAAAGGAGCTTTTTTAATAGATCTCTTGCATGCAAGAGCAGAACAATAGAAATAAACTATATAGGGGCAATAATTACCTTTGAGGACTACAAGTATAGACAGAAGATTTAGCCACATTTTTGCTCCTTGTAATGAATAGATTAATTTCATAGGAGAGGATTCTGGAAATAGTGCAAGGTTTATGTTGGTGGGAGTTGTCTCAAAAGACAAACCATTGGGCTCCTTTAAAGGGGAAATTGGGTCTCGATTTGCATATCTGTTGGGATAAAAGAGTCACACAGGGCATTGACTAACCCTTCGCCACAGAAACAGTATTTCAGCTATGCTATTACAGACAGAATGACCACTCTAGCTGCATAGTCCATTAATTGCACTATATTTTGACTATTGGTTCTGGATCTATTGCTTCCAAAAGTTACAGAAGACCATTGGAATTTATTCTTGCCATACAAATGATTACACAATGTAGATTTTACATGGACATCCATTTCATCATCAGCTTCATCATTGCTCATGTCAGAATCTGCAGTGGGGGATTCCTCATTGTCCATTACAAAACTTTTGTCACAATCCAACCCACTTCACTTAGATCACTCTCTGCTTCCTCAGACCATATTAGATCTGTTTCTTCTAATTTTGGTTCAGTAAACT
>JAKRSK010011537.1:7500-62474 GCA_029891615.1 Natrix natrix natrix
TGATAGCATTCTTCCAATATCTCAGGGGTTGCCACAAAGAAGAGGGAGTCAAACCTCCAAGGCACCTGAGGGTAGAACAAGAAGCAATGGGTGGAAACTAATCAAGGAGAGAAGTAACTTAGAACTGAGGAGAAATTTCCTGACAGTTAGAACAATTAATCAGTGGAACAGCTTGCCTCCAGAAGTTGTGAATGCCCCAACACTGGAAGTCTTTAAGAAGATGTTGGATAGCTATTTGTCTGAAACGGTATAGGGTTTCCTGCCTATGCAGGGGGTTGGACTAGAAGACCTCCAAGGTCCCTTCCAACTCTACTATTGTATTGTATTATCTATCTATCTATCTTCTATCTATCTATCTATCTATCTATCTATCTATCTATCTATCTATCTATCTATCTATCTATCATCTATCTATCTATCTATCTATCTATCTATCTATCTATCTATCTATCTATCGTCTATCTATATCTCTATCTATCTATCTATCTATCCCACATCTATCTCTCATCTATCTATATCTATCTATCTGTCTATCTGTCTATCTGTCTATCTGTCTATCTGTCTGTCTAACTGTCTATCTGTCTATCTGTCTATCTATCCATCTATCCATCTATCTATCATCTATATCAGTGGTTCCCAAAGTGGGCGCTACCGCCCTCTAGGTGGCGGTGAGATGGCTTAGGGGGGCGGTAAGAGGCCAGAGGGGCGGTAAGAGGCAAGGGAGTGCTAGAAGTGGCCTCCTCCAGCGAGCTATTCAGAACAAGTTTGCTCACTCATCCCCGCCCATCCAGAAGCTGCTCGATCGCTCGCTTCCTCCACCCACCTGGACTATGCTAGACCTGCCCACTCACTGATTGGCTGGCTCACCAATCCCCCCCGCCCGCCTCTAAGAGCCCTATCTAAACCCAGTTAACTTTTTTTTCTGCTTGGCTTTCTATAGATAGGGCTCTTAGAGGTGGGCGGGATGATTGGTGAACCAGCCAATCAGTGAGAGCAGGGCTAGCATAGTGCGGACAGGCGGGGGGGTAGCGAGTGATCAAAGGGAGGCCATTTCGCCTCCCTTTCCTCCCACTTTGTCTTGATGAGGTCGCTGCAGCTGCAGACAGATGGAGGTAGCCGGAGTGGTGGGGAAGCCCGGGGGGGCAGGCAAGTGAGAGAGCTGCCTGATCCTCAATTGCTCACCCGCCCCCCCGGGCTTCCCCACCACTCCGGCTACCTCCGTCCATCCGCAGCTGCAGCGACCTCATCAAGACAAAGTGGGAGGAAAGGGAGGCGAAATGGCCTCCCTTTGATCACTCGCTACCCCCCCCCCCCGTCTGTCCGCACTATGCTAGCCCTGCTCTCACTGATTGGCTGGCTCACCAATCATCCCGCCCAGGAGAACTGGTAGTGGCAATTTGCAGGAGGAGGAAAGCACATGTAGAGAAGGCCACGCACATGGGCAAAAGTCATGCACACACCTTTTTGATACGCAGCAAACTGGTGGTAAAGTTATGTGAAACCCACCTCGGCTCGAGAAGTGGAGTTCTTTTGTAATACATTGAGACAAACTATCACTTTACAATCACCTGGATTGGTGTATATATTTCTAAGCATTTTTGTGTGTGTCGGGGTTGATCTCCTCTAGGTTTGATGGCCTTGCAGTCCAAGGGACTCACAGGAGTCTTCTCCATCACCAGAGTTCAAAGCGCCCAGCTTTCCTTATGGTCCAACTTTCACAGCCATAAATTGGAACTGGGAAAACTATAGCCTTGACTATACAGGACCTGGCCTTCTAAAGAGCAGTCAGGGTTGATCTTCTCTAGGACTGACCAGTTTGATGGCCTTGCAATGGAGACTTCCAGGAGTCTCCTCCAGCTCCACAGTTCAAAGGTCTCAATTCAGCCTTTCTCATGGTCCAACTTTCACAGCCATCCACTGCAACTGGGAAAACCATAGCCTTGAGTATGGGCACTTTTGTTGGCATTGTGATGTCTCTGCATGGAAATTTGAAATACCCTTAAACATTCCAGGCAGTTTCCCTCGTGAAAATGACCAATACTTTTATTAAAACCCACAGCTTTGTGGTCAAGATCAAAGGACCCCTGAGATGTGAAATTGTCTTGAGACAACATTCAGTGAACTATGACAAAAAATTAAAAAAAATGTCATATTTTCAAAATGAAACAATATCTCAAAATTCTTGTTTTATTCTCTACCCCACCCCCATTGGGTGCATAGGCCATGGAGTTTGGTGTGCCCACATTGCAGCTTGGTGTCCAAAGTGAGGAGAGGACACATCTCCCTAATTCTCTGAGGAGACTCTTTAGGTCCAGATGTTTCCTCAATATCTGCATGGCAGTTTGGATATTTAGAAAGATCATCCTCGTGTTTCATTTCCTATCTTATGCCAGGATACTCAGGGCTGCCTTAAGTCATGGGGCTTATGGCCAGTTGCCTGCAGCCCCACAAGGACATGGCCCTTATGCTAATCTGTGCATGTTAAGCCTTCAACGCATCTTGTATCATATAAGTACAGCAACTGTATGGCTTACTGAGCATCTTTGTGTTTTTTTTCAAGCCTCGTGTATTGTTCAAATGTTTATCATGTTGATTAGTTGTTGTGGCACAACATGCTTTTAATGTTTCAACACCGATTTTGTTGTAAGCGCCAATGAAATAAATATATGTTTAACTTTAAGGGACGTGGTGGCTCAGTGGATAAGATGCTGAGCTTGTCAATCAGAAAGGTCAGCAGTTTGGTGGTTCCAATCCCTAATGCTGCATAACGGGGTGAGCTTCAGTTACGTGCCACAACTTCTGCAAATCTAGCAGATTGAAAGCATCAAAAAATGCAAGTAGAAACACACAGGGACACCTTTCATCCCTACATGCAGTGTACATATCTGCTAGTTGTTACTGACTCTGAGGTGGGGGTGCTCATCTCCGTTTCAAAGCCGAAGAGCCAGCGCTGTCCGAAGACATATCCGTGGTCATGTGACCGCTATGACTAAACGCTGAAGATGCAGGTAAAGCTGTTACCTTCCCACCAAAGGTGGTTCCTATTTTTCTCTTGCATTTTGACGTGATTTCGAACTACTACATTGGAACAAGCTGGGATAAGTTGCGGGAGCTCACCCCATTACAAGGCACTAGGGATTCCAACCACCGAACTGCTGACCTTTCTGATCAACAAGCTCAGCATCTTAGCCACTGAGCCACCGTGTCCCTATAATTTATTAGAGATGACATTAAAAGGCTAACACAGCTGAGGTTTACTATAGGATTTCTCCCTTAACCTTTATTTTGTTTTATGCAGAAAATGTCACCCCTAGTCCTTCTTTTCATTAGACAAGCCATACACAAATCCTGCAACTTTTTTTGGTATGATTCAGCCTCCCAATGCCCATCATCTTATTACTCTTCTCTGCCCTCTTTCCAAAGTATCAATATCTTTTTTTTATAATGTGGTCCCCAAAAATTAATGCATCATTGCAGGTATGATCTTAAAAAGGCTTTATGAAGTGAAGTTTCATGTAATCTTGATTCTATCACTCTGTTAATGAAGCCGAGGGTTACACTGGCTTTTAAACAGACTGATGAACTTGGCATTGTTCATTTTTCTTATAGCAAAGTCTGGGATATCTAAAAGGAAACAGTCCTTCCTGAAGCTCTCAGTAGACAGTCATCAATCCGCATTGACTAATCCAGGACGTGGGGCTCCATAAAGTTGAAGAGTAAAGAAAGGAAGGTTTTTGCTTGGCTTCAGATTCACTTCCTCTCACTGTGAACTCTTGCACAGTAATAGACTCCTGTGTCTTCGGCTTTGAGGCTGTTCATTTGCAGATACAGCTGGCTTTTGGCATTGTCCCTGGAGATGGTGAAGCGTCCCTTCACTTTGTCAGAGTAGTAAATAGTACTGGAAGTATAGCTTATCCATGACACCCATTCCAGTCCTTTCCCTGGAGCCTGTCTCACCCAGGACATGTAATAGTCGCTGAAGGTGAATCCAGAGGCTTGGCAGGAGAGACGGAGGGACTCCCCAGGTCTTCTCACATCCCCTCCAGACTCCACCAACTGTACTTGAGATTGGACTCCTAAAAAGAAAGGAGCTTTTTAAATAGATCTCTTGCATGCAAGAGGAGAACATAGAAATCAACTATATAGGGGCAATAATTACCTTTGAGGACTACAAGTATGGAGAGAAGGTTTAACCACATTTTGCTAATTGATGAAATTGATAGGAGAGGATTGTGGAAATAGTGCAAGGTTTATGTTGGTGTGAGTTGTCTCAAAAGACAAACCATTGGGCACCTTTAAAGGGGAATTTGTTTCTCGATTTGCATATCGGTTGAGATAAAAGAGCCACACAGGGCATTAATTAATACATTAGCATGAATATAACTTGTATGTGCATTTTTCAATTGAGAAAAGGATTGGGACACAATTTTTTTCCCCTTGTGCTTTAATGGGAGAAAGGACCAATTGATTGTACATTAAGTAAAAGGAAATCTTGGAAAAATCCAACATATCTCAAAATGATGCACAGTAATAGAGAATGAATCTATTTATTAGAGAGGACATCAAAAGGCGAACACTTCAGATGTTTGCGGCAAAGTTACTTTTTTATTTTATGGAAATCCCAAATACATTAAATGCATATTTCAATTAAAAATGGATTGAGTTATGTTTCCCCCCTCTCATTTAATGGGAGAAAAGACTAATTTATTGTAATTTAATTAAAAAAGGCTTGAAAATAAAATCAGCAAATGATGCAAAACTATAGAGAGTAAATGTATTTATTGGATAGGACATCAAAAGCCCAGGACCTCTGATGTTTGCTGCAGAATTACTTTTTATTTTATTTTATGGAAAAGCCCAAATACATTAAATTGCAGGGAAGCTTCCATATGCTTTGATTTCTGTTCTAAATTCAGACATGGCTTAATAGGAAGGATTATAGTCTCTCAAGAACAATCACAATTCAGCCAGTTCGGATCGATTCAGGCGAACCAGTAGTGGCAACCTGCAAGTCCCCCCCCCCCCTCCACACTTGCCCTGGCGCTATGCCATCCTATTTAGCCATGCTTTTTAATGTTTCAACCCCAATTTTGTTGGAAGCGGCAAAAAATAAATATATATTTAATTTTAAGGGACGTGATGGCTCAATGGCTAAGACATTGAGCTTGTCGATCGATAGGTTGGCAGTTCGGCCGTTCAAATCCCTAGTGCCGCATCACAGGGTGAGCTCCATTAAATGTCCCAGCTTCTGACAACCTTGCAGTTAGACAGCACATAAAAATGCAAGTAGAAAAATAGGGACCATCTTTGGTGGGAAGGTAACAGCGTTCCATGCGCCTTCGACATTTAGTCAAGCCAGCCACATGACCATACATACAGTTCTATCTTCTTTGTTGTGTACCATATCCATCATCGGATCTTTCTTTCTTTCTTTCTTTCTTTCTTTCTTTCTTTCTTTCTTTCTTTCTTTCTTTCTTTCTTTCTTTCTCCATAAGTCCAAGGAAACAAGTATGAAAACACATGAAAAAATGGCACAAATGAATGGATATAAGTAAGCAGAACATAGCCATAAACACATAAATAGAGTACATATAAATGGGACAGTAGTTAATCCTGGAGGATTAAGTGAAGAATGTCATATTTTCTGGGTGTCGTATCTCTGGAGGTTTTTAAGAAGAAGCTGTACAGACATTTTCTTGAAATGATATGGTGAACCTTTTTGTAAACGCATGCCAAAATGTGTGATAGCACATGAGTGCATGCCCCCCACACACAATGCACAATGGACCATATTCAGGAAGGAACCTCTGGTTGGCCCATTGGGCCCGTTTCTCCCTCCCCAGGCTCCAGAGCAGTGGTTCTCAACCTTCACAATGCCGTGACCCTTTAATACAGTTCCTCATGTTGTGGTGACCCCCAACCATAAAACTATTTTCATTAGTACTTCATAACTGCAATTTTGCTACTGTTATGAATCGTAATATCTGATATACAGGATGTATTTTCATTATTACAAATTGAGCATAATTAAAGAATAGTGATTAATCACAAAAACAATATGTAATTATATATAGTGAAATGGTTTTTCTAAACAAAATTATATATATAATATATGTATGTATGTATGTATGTATGTGTGTGTGTGTGTGTGTGTGTGTGTGTTACAACCCCTGGTATGTCCAAATATGGGAGGGAGCTCACTACTCCCCCTTTCTGTCCTTCGGCTCATTGCAGAAAACCATCCAGACAGAAAACCATATTTTTATTTTTAATGTTGCCTTTTTATATTTGTGTTGTATTTGTGCTGATAAATAAAGAAAGGGAGACTAGTATAGATCTATTTCAAGCTATTTAGCTCTCATCAGCTAGCCATACCCTTCCTGGGATTTGAACCTGGGCTGTGTTACATATTAGGCAGATTTGTTAGCCACTAAGCCACAGGCTCTCCTCCTTATCAGCTGAGCCAGGGAAATAGGTATGTACAAATACATATTCTATGACAGCCTAAATTTGAGAGATACTCAAAGATAGAGAAAGTTTTTGCCTGGTTTCAGACACACTTCCTCTCAATGTGTCTTTCACACAATAATAGACAGCTGTGTCCTCTAGTTTGAGGCTCTTCATTTGCAGATGCAACTGGCTGCGGGAATCATCCCTGGAGATGGTGGAGCGTCCCTTGACTTTGTCTGGGTAGTAAGTGGAAGGAGATGATTCTCTACTTAAGAGAGCTACCCATTCCAGTCCTTTCCCTGGAGCCTGTCTGAACCAGTTCATGTGGTAGCTTCCGAAGGTGAATCCAGAGACTTGACAGGAGAGACGGAGGGATTCCCCAGGTCTTCTCACATCCCCTCCAGACTCCACCAACTGGACTTGAGACTGGACACCTAGAAAGAAAGTTCTTTCAATAATTTCTCCTTTATACAAGAAAAACACATCGAATAATCCTCAATAGGGACAAGGCAGTTACTTTGGAGGACTGCTAGTAATGACAGCAAGTACAGACACAAAGTCATGCTTGCTCCCTTGTAAGGAATGGAAGAGAATTGATAGGAGAAAATATGGATCAGTGCACACACTTTGTGTTGGTGGGTGTAGCCTGAAACAGAAAATCAACTGGCTGCTTTAAAGGTGAAATTGCACCTCGATTTACATATTGGTTGAGACAAAAGAGCTCCTTGGTGCAGTTATGTCCTACTTTTCCTTGCGTACTCCCTAATTGATTTTCCAACCCTAAGAAAGGCAGCCTTTACATTAAAACGGGAATGTCAAACTCACGTCATCACATGACGTATCAGGATTTTTTCCTGCTTTGCTAAACCGGGCCAGGAGATTGACAGCCCTGCATTACGGTAATTGAAGCAAAGACTTGCAAACTTTAAGCATTTTCAAAAAGTGATTCGAAATGAAGATAACAGATGATGAATAAGCGCTAAGAATGTTTGAAAGATACACGTTGGAGATAGAACAGGAAACGTACAGCAGATCTGAGTTCAAGAAAGGTGTTGTAACTTTTTCCTCTTTTTATATGCCCCATTTAGGGACGCGATGGCTCTGCTGTAAGACGCTAAGCTTGTCAATCAGAAAGGCCGGCAGTTCGTCGGTTCGAATCCCTGGTGCCGCGTAACAGAATGAACTCCTTTCATTTGTCCCAGCTTCTGCCAACCTAGCAATTCGAAAGCAGTTAAAAATGCAAGTAGAAAAAAAAGAAACCACCTTTGGTGGTAAGGTAAAAGCGTTCCGGACACCTTTGGCATTTAGTCATGCTGGCCACATGACCACGGATATGTCTCTGGCCAGTGCTGGCTCTTCGGCTTTGAAATGGAGATGAGCACCACCCCCTAGAGTCAGAAATGAGTAGCACATATGTGCGAAGGGAACCTTTGCCTTTTACTTTACACCTAAGTTTAAGAAGCTTTGTTTCCTTAACTAGGTTTTGTTTTGGGGAAGTTCATACTGACTGCAAGGGGAACCTTGACCTTTTCATGCCCTTTTTAAGAAACCTAGATGAACTTTATGGAGTCCAAGATCATTTCATTTTGGTTTTTATTTCTTAATTAAATATCTATAGCCTCCCATCACAATCAATGACTCTGGGCAATGGAAAAGTTCATAGGTTGCTATTTTATGTGTTGTTTTGCTCAATTGTTTATTAGACAACCTTTAACAGATTAAGAGACTTGGAAGGGACTTTGTAGGTCATCCAATCCACCCCCCATCTAAGCAGGAGACCCAACACCATTTCTGACAAATGGCAGTCTAATTTCTTCTCAGGATTGATTCGCAAACATGGGAAGCCATAAAAATCAAAATAATAATAATACTCATAGTAATGACTCCATGAAAAAATGCAAGAAAAAATGTTTGCATTTTAATCGAAGACTTGAAATTTGTTGTTAGTTGCGAAGTTGTGTCCGACTCATCGTGACCCCATGGACAATGTTCCTCCACGCCTTCCTGTCCTCTACCATTCTCTGGAGTCCATTGAAGCTCCCGCTGACTGCTTCGTTGACTCCATCCAGCCACCTCGTTCTCTGTCGTCCCCTTCTTCTTTTGCCCTCCATCTTTCCCAGCATCAGGCTCTTCTCCAGTGAGTCTCTCCATCTCATTAGGTGGCCAAAGTACTTGAGTTACCTCTTCAGGATCTGGCCTTCTAAAGAGCAGTCAGGGTTGATCTCCTCTAGGACTGACCGGTTTGATCACCTTGCACTCCAATGCACTCCCAGGAGTCTTCTCCAGCACCAGAGTTCAAAGGCCTCCATTCTTTAGCGCTCAGCCTTTCTTATGGTCCAACTTTCACAGTCATCCATTGCAACTGGGAAAACCATACGCTTGAAAATAAACATTTTCATTGGCAGGGTGATGTCTCTAGTTTGAAATTTGAAATACCCTTACACATTCCAGGCATTTTCCCTCGTGAAAAACAGCAACATTTTTATTAAAATTTTCAGCCTTGTGGTTGAGATCAAAGACACATCAGATGTGCAATTTTTTTGAGAGAACATTCAATGAACTATGACCAAAAAATGTTCCAATTAAACAATATTTAACAATGCAGTAGACAGTGATCAATCCTGATTGACAATTCCAAGATGTGGGGCTCCATAAAGTTGAAGAGTGAAGAAAGGAAGGTTTTTGCTTGGCTTCTGATTCACTTCCTCTCAATGTGTATCTTGCACAGTAATAGACTCCTGTGTCTTCGGTTTTTAGGGTGTTCATTTGCAGATACAGCTGGCTTTTGGCATTGTCCCTGGAGATGGTGAAGCGGCCCTTCACTTTGTCAGAGTAGTAAGTATCGGAACCAGGGCCTATGTATGCCACCCATTCCAGTCCTTTCCCTGGAGCTTGTCTCATCCAGTTCAGCCCATAGCTGCTGATGGTGAATCCAGAGGCTTGGCAGGAGAGACGGAGAGACTCCCCAGGTCTTCTGACATCCCCTCCAGACTCCACCAACTGGACTTGAGATTGGACTCCTAAAAAGAAAGGAGCTTTTTTAATAGATCTCTTGCATGCAAGAGCAGAACATAGAAATAAACTATATAGGGGCAATAATTACCTTTGAGGACTACAAGTATGGACAGAAGGTTTAACCACATTTTTGTTCCCTGTAATGAACAGATAAAATTGATAGGAGAGGATTCTGGAAAAAGCGCAAGGTTTATGTTGGTGGGAGTTGTCTGAAAAGGCAAACCATTGGGCTCCTTTAAAGGGGAAATTGTCTCTCAATTTGCATATCTGTTGGGATAAAAGAGCCACACAGCGCATTGATTAATGTACCTTTTAGCTTACACCTAGGTTTAAGGAACTTTGTTTCCTTAAATAGGTTTTGTTTTAAAGTGGCTCATATTGACTGCAAGGGGACCCTTTACCGTTTTTTGCCCATTTTAAGAAACCCAGAGGAACTGCATGCAAACCAAGATCATTTCATTCTGGTTTTCATTTCTTCATTAAATATCTATAGCCTCCCAATTCCAACCAATGACTCTGGGCAACGGACAATTCCACATTTTGCTCAATTGTTTATTATACAAACTTTAACAGATTAACAGACTTGGAAGGGGCCTTGTAGATCATCTAGTCCACCCCCCACCTAAGCAGGAGACCCAACACCATTTCTGACACATGGCAGTCCACTCACTTCTCAGGATTGATTCGCCAATATGTGCAGCCATAAAAATCAAAATAATAATAATACTCATAGTAATAACTCCATGAAAAAAAATCCTTTCATTTTGTTTGCATTTTCATTGAAAATTTGTTGTTGTTAGTTGCAAAGTTGTGGCAGACCCATTGTGACTCCATAAACAACGTTCATCCAGGACTTCCTGTCCTGTACCATCTTCTGGAGTCCATTCTGCTTCGTTGATTCCATCCAACCACCTCATTCTCTGTCCTCCCCTTCTTCTTTTGCCCTCAATCTTTCCCGGCATTAGGCTCTTCTCCAGTGACTCCTTCCTTCTCATTAGGTGGTCAAAGTGTTTGAGTTTCATCTTCAGGATCTCCCCTTCTAAAGTGCAGTCAGGGTTGATCTCCTCTAGGACTGACCGGTTGGATCGCCTTGCAGTCCAAGGGACTCCCAGGACTCTTCTCCAGCACCAGAGTTCAAAGGCCTCCATTCTTTGGTGCTCAGCCTTTCTTATGGTCCAACTTTCACAGTCATCCATTGCAACTGGGAAAACCATAGGCTTGAAAATAAACATTTTTATTGGCAGGGTGATGTCTCTGCTTTGAAATTTGAAATACCCTTACACATTCCAGACATGTTCCCTCGTGAAAAACACCAACAATTAAAATCCTCAGCTTTGTGGTCAAGACCGAAGACTCCTGAGATGCAACATTTTCTTGAGAGAACATTCAGTGAACTAGGACAAAAAATAAAATAAAAAAAGTCATGTTTCCAAAATGAAACAATATCTAACAATGCTTGTTTTATTCTCTACCCCACCCCCACTGGGTGCATAGTCCATGGAGTTTGGTGTGCCAACATTGCCCCCTGGTGTCCAAAGTGAGGAGAGGATACATCTTCCTAAATCTCTGAGGAGACTCTTTAGGTCCAGATATTTCCTCAATATCCGCGTGGCAGTTTGGATATTTAGAAAGATCATCCTCATGTTTCATTTCCTATCTTACGTCATGATACTCATGGCTGCCTTAACTCATTGGCCTGATTGGCTGTTATTATTATTATTATTTATTTATTAGCGTTTATATACCGCCCCCTCTCTTGAAAGGGACTCGGGGTGGTGTACAGTCCGTATCAAAAATACAACAAATTAAAACATAGTAATAACTACATAAATACGTATATGAGAGGACGATAAAATATGCCAAACTGTACAGCTAAATAAATAAATCGATGTACAAAATTTAAAATCCCAATGTCATATCACGTTAAATTTAAAAAATATCACTCTAAAAACCAGTAAGAATGTGTATGCCAGGAGGTAGACGTTATAAATTATGCCAGACCAGCCAGTCGGAACAGGTGTGTCTTCAGTTTCTGTCGGAAGGAGCGGAGGTCAGTAGTGGTTCTAATGTCGGGGGGGAGGTCATTCCAGAGGGTTGGGCCCATCACAGAGAAGGCCCGACTCCTCGGTGTCGCCCGTTGGCATTGCTTCGTGGACGGCACCAGGAGAAGGACCTCCCTGTGAGAGCGAATTGGCCGCAGGGATGTATGTGGGAGGATGCGATCCCGCAGGTAGCTAGGCGCTATGCCATGGAGCGCTTTAAAGATGGTGATCAAAACCTTGAAACGCACCTGAAAGACTACAGGCAGCCAGTGCAGCTCGCGCAGGAGAGGTGTTGCATGGGAGTACCTAGTACTCCCCATGACTACCCGCGCCGCTACATTCTGGACTAGCTGCAGTCTTCGGGCGCGTCCCAAGGGAAGCCCCATGTAGAGAGCGTTACAGTAGTCCAGGCGAGACGTCACCAGTGCATGAGTGACTGTACGTAAGGCATCACGGTCCAGAAGGGGGCGCAATTGGCGCACCAGGCGAACCTGGTGGAACGCCTCCCTTGCCACGGCTGCCACATGATCATCCATTGACATCCGGGCATCTAGGAGGACGCCCAAATTGCGCGCCCGTTCCACAGGGGGCAATTGCTCGCCCCCTATGGCCAGTGATGGAATCAGCTGGCTGAACCGAGGTGCCGGTAGCCACAGCCACTCGGTCTTGGAGGGGTTGAGTTTGAGTCTGTTGTCCCCCATCCAGACCCCGATGGCTTCCAAACACCGGGACATCACTTCGACAGCCTCACTGGGGTGGCTTGGGGTTGAGATGTACAGCTGAGTATCATCAGCGTATAGATGGTACTCAACCCCAAAGCTACAGATGATCTCACCCAGCGGCTTCATATATGCGTTGAACAAAAGGGGTGAGAGGACCGACCCCTGCGGCCCCCCAGAAGAGAGTGGCCTCGGGGTCGACCTCTGCCCCCCAGTCAACACATATTGCATCCGGCCGGAGAGGTAGGAGCCGAACCACCGTAAAACGGTGCCTCCGACTCCCATCCCCTCCAGCCGGCGCAGTAGGTTACCATGGTCGATGGTATCAAAAGCCGCTGAGAGGTCTAATAGGACCAGGATAGAGGAGCAACCTCTATCTCTGGCCCTCCAGAGATCATCAACCAACGCGACCAAGGCTGTCTCGGTGCTGTGCCCGGGTCGGAAACCGGACTGGCGTGAGTCTAGATATACGGATTCGTCGAGGTGACGTGGAAATTGCTGCGCCACCACATTCTCAACAACCTTCGCTAAAAAGGGGAGGTTGGAGACTGGACGGTAATTAGCTAGCTCCGTTGGGTCAAGTGAAGGCCTCTTGAGCAGGGGCCTCACCCCTCAAGCAAAGGGGCCCCATACTAATTTGTGTATGTTAACCCTTCAATGCATCTTGTATCATATAAGTACTTCAACTGTATGAATTACTGAGTATTATTGTGTTTTTTCAAGCCTCGTGTATTGTTCAAATGTTTATCATGTTGATTAGTTTTAGTGGCACAGCACGTTTTTAATCTTTCAACACCAATTTTGTTGGAAGTACCAATGAAATAACCTTATGGTTAATTTGAAGGGACGCTGTGGCTCAGTGGCTAAGAGAGTCAGCTTGTCAACCAGAAAGGTCGGCAGTTCGGTAGTTTGAATCCCTAACGCTGCAAAACAGGTTTCAGCTCCAGTAACTTGTCCCATCTCCTGCCAACATAGCAGTTTGAAAGCACGTAAAAATGCAAGTAGAAAAAATAGGCACCACTTTGGTCCCTAAATGCAGTGTACATATCTGCTATTCATTACCGACTCTGAGGTGAGGGTGCTCATCTCTGTTTCAAAGCCGAAGAGCCAGCGCTGTCCAAAGACATCTCCGTGGTCATGTGCCCGGTATGACTAAAGGCCGAAGGCGCATGGAATGCTGATACCTTCCCTCCAAAGGTGGTTCCTATTTTTCTACTTGCATTTTTACGTGATTTTGAACGGCTACATTGGCAGAAGCTGGGACAAGTAGCAGGAGCTCACCCTGGTATGCAGCACTAGGGATTTAAACCACAGAACTGCTGACTTTTCTGATCAACAAACTCAGCGTCTTAGCCACTGAGCCACCGTGACCCTACAATTTATTAGGCTAGCACAGCTGATGTTTACTATAAGATTTCTCCCTTAACCTTTATTTGTTCTATGCAAAAAATGTCACCCCTAGTCCTTCTTTTCATTAGACAAGCCTTACACAAGTCCAGCAACTGTTCTTTGTATGTTTCAGCCTCTAAATACCTGTTATCTTATTACTCTTCTCTGCCCTCCTTCCAAAGTCTCAATATCTTTTTTTATAATGCGGTCACCAAAAATGGATGCATCATTGCAGGTTTGATCTTACAAAGGCTTTATGAAGTGATGCTTCATGTAATCTTGATTCTATCGCTCTGCTAATGCAGCCGAAGGTTACACTGGCTTTTATACAGACTGATGAACTTGGCATTTTTCATTTTTCTTACAGCAAACTCTGGGATATCTAAAAGGAAACAGTCCTTTCTGAAGCTCTCAGTAGACAGTGTTCAATCCTCATTGACTAATCCAGGACGTGAGGCTCCATAAAGTTGAAGAGTGAAGAAAGGAAGGTTTTTGCTTGGCTTCAGATTCACTTCCTCTCACTGTGTCTCCTGCACAGTAATAGACTCCTGTGTCTTCGGTTTTGAGGCTGTTCATTTGCAGATACAGCTGGCTTTTGGCATTGTCCCTGGAGATGGTGAAGTGGCCCTTCACTTTGTCAGAGTAGAACATGTTACTAGAATCACCATAGATATTTGCAACCCATTCCAGTCCTTTCCCTGGAGCCTGTCTCACCCAGGCCATGTTATAGCTGCTGAAGGTGAATCCAGAGGCTTGGCAGGAGAGACGGAGGGACTCCCCAGGTCTTCTCACATCCCCTCCAGACTCCATCAACTGTACTTGAGATTGGACACCTAAAAAGAAAGGAACTTTTTAAATAGATCTCTTGAATGCAAGAGCAGAACATCAAAATAAACTATATAGTGGTAATAATTACCTTTGAGGACTACAAGTATAGACAGAAGATTTAGCCACATTTTTCTCCTTGTAATGAATAGATTAATGTGATAGGAGAAGATTCTGGAAATAGTGCAAGGTTTATGTTGGTGGGAGTTGTCTCAAAAGACAAGCCATTGGGTTCCTTTAAATGGGAAATTGGGTCTCGATTTGCATATCTGTTGGGATAAAACAGCCACACAGGGCATGGATTAACCCTTAACTTCAGATATACTATTTCGGCTATGCTTTTACAGACAGAATGAACACTCTAGCTGCGTAGTCCAGTATTTGCACAACTATGTTTTGACTAGTGGTTCTGGATCTATTGCTTCCAAAAGTTACAGAAGACCATTTGAATTTATTCTTGGCATACAAATGATTGCACAAAGTAGATTTTACCTGGACCTCCATTTAATCATTGCTCATATCAGAATCTGCAGAGGGGGTTTCCTCATTGTCCATTACAAAACCTTTGTCGCAATCTGATCCCACTTTACTCAGATCACCCTCTGCTTCTTCATACCACGTTAGAACAGTTTCTTCGAATTTTGGATTAGTAAACTGCACTCTTTTTTGCGGAAAACCTGCCCCTAACATTAGAAATCTCTGTGTGTCTGTGTGTCTGTCTGTGTGTCTGTCTGTCTGTCTGTCTGTCTGTCTGTCTGTCTGTCTGTCTGTCTGTCTGTCTATCTATCTATCTATCTATCTATCTATCTATCTATCTATCTATCTATCTATCTATCTAATCTATCTATATCTATCTACCTATCTATATCTGTATCTGTATCTGTATCTGTATCTATCTATCTATCTATCTATCTATCTATCTATCTATCTATCTATCTATCATCTATCTATCTATCTATCTATCTATCTATCTATCTATCTATCTATCTATCTATCTATTCTATCTATCTATCTATCTGCATACACTCCTTTGGTGGGAAAGCAAAAGCTATTCGCAACCGGAATGGTCCATTTCTAAAAATAGGGGTGTTCCATACATTTTGGAAAACTGTTCTGGTCACTATGACTGCGGGTCAATGGTTATGGGTTAATACATTTCAATAAATATAAGTTCCTTGTGAATTTTTCAATTAAGAAAAAGATTGGGACCCAATTTTTCCCCTGTGAGTTAACGGGAGAAAAGGCCAGTTGATTGTACGTTAAGTTACTTATTTATTTATTTATTTATTTATTTATTAGCGTTTATATACCGCCCCCTCTCCCGAAAGGGACTCGGGGCGGTGTACAGTCCGTATCAAAATACAACAAATTAAAACATAGTAATAACTACATAAATACATATATGAGAGGAGGATAAAATATGCCAAACTGTACGGCTAAATAAATAAATCGAAATGTACAAAATTTAAAATCCCAATGTCATATCAAATTAAATTTAAAAAACTATCCCTCTAAAAACCAGTAAGAATGTGTATGCCAGGAGGTAGACTGTATAGATTATGCCAGACCAGCCAGTCGGAACAGGTGTGTCTTCAATTTCTGTCGGAAGGAGCGGAGGTCAGTAGTGGTTCTAATGTCGGGGGGAGGTCATTCCAGAGGGTTGGGCCCATCACAGAGAAGGCCCGACTCCTCGGTGTCGCCCGTTGGCATTGCCTCGTGGACGGCACCAGGAGAAGGCCCTCCCTGTGAGAGTGAATTGGCCGCAGGGATGTATGTGGGAGGATGCGATCCCGCAGGTAACTAGGCCCTATGCCATGGAGCGCTTTAAAGATGGTAATCAGAACCTTGAAACGCACCCGAAAGACTACAGGCAGCCAGTGCAGCTCGCGCAGGAGAGGTGTTAAGTGGGAGTACCTAGTACTCCCCATGACTACCCGCGCCGCTGCGTTCTGGACTAGCTGTAGTCTTCGGGCGCATCCCAAGGGAAGCCCCATGTAGAGAGCGTTACAGTAGTCCAGTTGAGACGTCACCAGTGCATGAGTGACTGTGCGTAAGGCATCACGGTCCAGAAGGGGGCGCAAAAGTAAAACGAAGGCTTTGAAAAATCCAACACGTCTCAAAATGATGCATAGTAATAGCGAATAAACATGTTTATTAGAGAAGACATCAAATGGTTAGCATTTCTGATGTTTGCTGAAAACATTACTTTTTCATTTCACAGAAAACCCCAAATACATTAAATTGTAGGGAAGCTTCCATATGCTCTGAATTCTGTTCTAAACGCAGACATGGCTTATTAGTAAGGATTATAGTCTCTCGAGAACAGTGATGGTGTTCAGCCGGTTAGAATCGGTTCGGGAGAACTGGTAGTGGCAACCTGCAGAAGGAGCAAAGCACATGGAGAGAAGGCCACGCGCATGGGCAAAAGTCATGCACACACCTTTTTGATCTGCGGCAAAGCCGTGATAAATTATGTGGAACCCACGTAGGCTGGAGAAGTGAAGTTCTTTTGTAATACATTGAGACAAAGTGTCACTTTACAATCATCTGGATTGGTGTATATATTTCTATGTATTTTTTGTGTGTCAAGGTTGATCTTGACTCCATCCAGCCACCTCATTCTCTGTCGTCCTCTTCTTCTTTTGCACTCCATCTTTCCCAGCATGAGGCTCTTCTCCAGGGAGTCCTTCCTTCTCATTAGGTGGCCAAAGTACTTGAGTTTCATCTTCAGGATCTGGCCTTCTAAATAGCAGTCAGGGTTCATCTCCTCTAGGACTGACCGGTTGGATCGCCTTGCAGTCCAAGGGACTCAATGCAGGAGTCTTCTCCAGCACCAGAGTTCAAAGTGCTCAGCTTTCCTTAGGATCCAACTCTCACAGCCATCCATTGCAACTTAGAAAAGCATAGCCTTGACTATACACACTTTTGTTGGCAGGGTGATGTCTCTGCTTTGAAATTTGAAGTACCTTTGCACATTCCAGGCAGTTTCCCTCATGAAAAACACCAGCAACTGCCAAAATTAGTATACTTTTTCCACTACCTTTTTCCTTGCAAATTTTAAAAAAACCAATAAAACTTTGTTTATATATAAAAAAAAAAATGCTCAGCTTTGTGGTCAAGACCAAAGACTCATGAGATGCCATATTCTCTTGAGAGAACATTTGGTGAACTAGGACAAAATAAAAAATTAAAAAAAGTCATGTTTCCGAAATGAAACAATATCTAACAATGTTTGTTTTATTCTCTTCCCCACCCCCACTGGGTGCATAGTCCATGGAGTTTGGTGTGCCAACATTGCCCCCTGGTGTCCAAAGTGAGGAGAGGAGACATCTTCCTAATTATCTGAGGAGACTCTTTAGGTCCAGATGTTTCCTCAATGTCTGAGTGGCAGTTTGGATATTTAAAAAGATCATCCTCATGTTTCATTTCCTATCTTATGCCAGGATACTCAGGGCTGCCTTAAGTCATGGGGTTTATGGCCAGTTGCCTGTGGCCCCACAAGCATAGGGCCCTTATGCTAATCTGTGTATGTTAAGCCTTCAATGCATCTTGTGTCATATAAGTACATCAACTGTATGGCTTACTGAGCATCTTTATGTTTTTTTCAAGCCTCGTGTATTGTTCAAATGATAATCAGTGGCACAGCATGTTTTCAATGTTTCAATACCAATTTTGTTGGAAGCAGCAATAAAATAAATATATATTTAATTTTAAGGGACGTGGTGGCTCAGTGGCTAAGACGTTGAGCTTGTCGATCGATAGGTTGGCAGTTTGGCAGTTCAAATCCCTAGTGCCGCATGACGGGGTGAGCTCCGTTGAATGTCCCAGCTTCTGACAACCTAGCAGTTAGACACACATAAAAATGCAAGTAGAAAAATAGGGACCATCTTTGGTGGGAAGGTAACAGCGTTCCATGCGCCTTCGACATTTAGTCAAGCCAGCCACATGACCACAGAGACAGTTCTATCTTCTTTTTTTTGTACCATATCCATCATCAGATCTTTCTTTCTTTCTTTCTTTCTTTCTTTCTTTCTTTCTTTCTTTCTTTCTTTCTTTCTTTCTTTCTTTCTTTCTCCATAAGTCCAAGGAAACAAGTATGAAAACACATGAAAAAATGGCACAAATGAATGGATATAAATAAGCAAAACATAGCCATAATCACATAAAAAGAGTACATATAAATGGGACAGTAGGACAGGGACGGTAGGCTCGCTGGTGCGCTTATGCACGCCCCCTTTATGGACCTCTTAAGAAACGAGTAAGGTCTATGGTAGACAGCTTAAGGTAAACGGTATGGGAGTTAGAGGAACTAACAACAGGATCACATAGTGTTCCACACATTTATTACTCTGTTGCTGAAATTGTTTTTCCTGCAATCAAGATAAGAATGGATTACATTTAGTTTGTATCTCTCGATAGCCCTTGTGTTATTGCAGTTAAAGTAAAAGCAGCCTTTAACAGGTAGGGTGTTATGGCAGATTATCTTGTGCACTAAACTCAGGTCCGAATGTAGATGGCGTAGTTCAAGGCTATCCAGGCCTAAAATTTCAAGCCTGGTGGTATAAGGAACTTTATTAGGAGCAGAGGAGCTGAGTCCTCTTCTTGTAAAACATCTCTGGACCCTCTCTATTGCTTTAATATCCGATATGCAGTGTGGGCAATTCTATTTCTGTCAACAGCCGCATGAAAAAGTGCTGTATATGTATATGTAAATGTAAATGTAAATGTAAATGTAAATGTAAATGTATATGTATGTATGTATGTATGTATGTATGTATACACACACACACACACACACACACACACACACACACACACACACACACACATATATATATATATATATATATATATATATATATAAAGGAAATATAGAATTATACATGTTTTATGCCATAACACAACTTCTCCAAGTGCAAAGGCAGTTGGATTTTGTGAGAACATTGCCCGCAGAGTCAAAACTACGCAGAGGACACTTCTTTTTGAATCTCCGAGGAGATTCTATCACAACAGCTATTTCTCGAATGTGTGTTTGCCAGTTTGGATATTCAGAAAGATTATCCAAAAGTTTCATTCCATCCTTCTGCCCTGGAACTATAAAAAAACAAAAAAAAAAACCTCTCAGGAATCCTAGTAAGAACACATGGTTTAGCCACATTTTTGTTCCCTGTAATGAGTAGAAGAAACTGAAAAGAGAGGATTCATGAAATAGCACAAGGTTTGTGTTGGTGGGTGTTGTTTGAAGAGGGAAAGCATGGGGTTTCTTTAAAGGGGAAATTGATCCTTGATTTACATATCAGTTACAATAAAAGAACCCCTCAGGGAAGAGGTGTCAAACTCAAGGCCCAGGGGGCCAGATCCGACCCACGAGGTGCTTACACCCGGCTTTCAGGTCTCTTCTGGAAACAGCGAAGGATTGGCTCATGGTGCCTCTGCCGGCAACAATGGAGGTCAGGAAGGCCACAAGTGCCTCTTGCAAGCTCCATTTTTTGCTGGCAGAGGGTTGCAAGAGGCCGCTGCAGCCCAAAGTGGAGCTCGGAAGCCCATTTAGCTGGCAGAGTATTGGGGCTTTCACAGACACCCCAACATGAGTGACATTCAGCTGGCCATGCCCATTCTGTCCGCCACCCCCTCCAAGGTCAAACACAACCCTGATTTGTCCCTCAATGAAATCAGATTTGACACCCCTGCCTTAGGGCATTGACTGGCACATTTCAGTGAACCTAACTTGCATGTCCATTTAATAATTAACATTCCAGTCCATTTCTCTTCTCTTAAGTGGAGAAAGAGCCGTTGATACTTGATATATTCCCTACCTACCCCTTTCTCTAGATGCATAGGCAATGGGATTTCATGTGCCCATTGCCCTCCTCCCCAGTGTCCAAAATGATGAGGGGAAGCTTCCTAAAACTTCCTAAATCTAAATAAAGAATTCACAAGCTTATTCCCAAGATTAGCTCAGTGAACCTATTTACAAGATCCCAATTCATATGACATAGATTTTATGCAAAAAAAAGGTCACCCCAAGTCAGGGGTGAAATTCAGCAGGTTCTGGCAGGTTTTGGAGAATGAGTAGCGGAAATTTTGAGTAGTTTGGAGAACCAGCAAATACCACCTCCCTTTGGCCCCAGAGTGGGGTGGGAATGGGGATTTTGCAGTATCCTTCCCCTGGAGTGAGGATGGAATGGATATTTTACAGTATCCTTTCCACTGGAGTGGGGAGAGAATGGAGATTTTGAAGTATCCTTCCCCTGTCATGCCCAAAACTCCAAGCCCACAAAACAGGTAGTACAAAGTTTGAAATTCAACACTGCCCCTAGTCCTTTTTTTCATTAGATAACCATACACAAGTTCTGCAACTGTTTTTTGTATGTTTTAGCCTCCAGATGTCAATCACCTTATTGCTCTTGTCTGCCCTCTGCAGAGTAAATGGATTACTACCATTGAGTAATCGAGCACCGGGGGCTCCATAAGTTTCAAGAGTGAAGAAGGGAAGGTTTTTGCTTGGCTTCAGATTTACTTCCTCTCATTGTGTCTTTTGCACAGTAATAGACTTCTGTGTCTTCGGTTTTGAGGCTGTTCATTTGCAGATACAACTGGCTTTTGTCATTGTCCCTGGAGACTGTGAAGCGGCCCTTCACTTTGTCAGAGTAGTAAGTGCTAAAAATAGTAGTTATCCATGACACCCACTCCAGTCCTTTCCCAGGACGCTGTCTTGCCCAGTGCATGTTATAGCTACTGAAGGTGAATCCATAGACTTGGCAGGAGAGACGGAGGGACTCTCCAGGTCTTCTCACATCCCCTCCGGCCTCCACCAACTGGACTTAAGTCATGGGGCTTATGGCCAGTTGCCTGCGGCCCCACAAGCATAGGGCCCTTATACTTATCTGTGTATGTTAAGTCTTCAATGCATCTTGTATCATATAAGTACATCAACTGTATGGCTTACATAACATATTTGTGTTTTCTTCAAGCCTCGTGTATTGTTCAAATGTTTATCATGTTGATTAGTTGTTGTTGCACAGCATGTTATTAATGTTCCAACACCGATTTTGTTGTAAGCGCCAATGAAATAAATATATGTTCGATTTTAAGGGACGTTTCTGATCAACAATCTCATTGTCTTAGCCACGGAGCCACCGTGTCCCTAGAAAAGGTGCGTCTTATACTCAGAAAAATACAGGTAAAGTAATTAGCTCTTAGGACTCCTAATAAGAACACATGATTGCTCCTTTAATCTTTATTTTGTTTTATGCGAAAAAATGTCACCTCTAGTCCTTTTTGTTTTATTACATTAGCCATACACAAGTCCTGCAACTCTTCTATTTAGGCTTTATTTTCCTTACAGCAAACTCTGTTATATCAAGAACTAAATAGTCCTTCCTGAAGTTTGCAGTAGACAGTGATCAATCCTGGTTGACTAATCCAAGACATGAGACTCCATAAAGTTGAAGAGAGAAGAAAGGAAGGTTTTTGCTTGGCTTCAGATTCACTTCCTCTCACTGTGTCTCTTGCACAGTAATAGACTCCTGTGTCTTCAGTTTTGAGGCTGTTCATTTGCAGATACAGCTGGCTTTTGGCATTGTCCCTGGAGATGGTGAAGCGGCCCTTCACTTTGTCAGAGTAGAGAGTTGCTGAAGCAGTGTTTATGTATGACACCCATTCCAGTCCTTTCCCAGGAGCCTGTCTCACCCAGTGCATTCCATAGCCACTGAAGGTGAATCCAGAGGCTTGGCAGGAGAGACGGAGGGACTCCCCAGGTCTTCTCACATCCCCTCCAGACTCCACAAACTGGACTTGAGATTGGACTCCTAAAAAGAAAGGAGCTTTTTAAATAGATCTCTTGCATGCAAGAGCAGAACAAAGAAACAAACTATATAGTGATAATAATTACCTTTGAGGACTACAAGTATGGACAGAAGATTTAGCCACATTTTTGCTCCTTGTAATGAACAGATACAATTGATAGGAGAGGATGCTGGAAAAAGCACAAGGTTTATGTTGGTTTTCAGTTGTCTGAAAAGGCAAACCATTGGGCTCCTTTAAAGGGGAATTTGTGTCTCGATTTGCATATCTCCTGGGATAAAAAAGCCATACAGGGCATTGATTAATACATTAGCATAAATGTAACTTGTATGTGCATTTTTCAATTGAAAAAAGGATTGGGACACAATTTTTCCCCCTCTGCTTTAATGGGAGAAAGGACCAATTGATTGTACACTAAGTAAAAGGAAATCTTGGAAAAATCCAACGTGTTTCAAAATGACGCACAGTAATAGAGAATAAATGTTTTTATTAGAGAGGACATCAAAAGGCTAACACTTCAGATGTTTGCTGCAAAGTTACTTTTTTATTTGATGGATTCCCAAATACATTAAATGCATATTTCAATTAAGAAAGGATTGAGTTATGTCCCCCCCCTCTCATTTAATTGGAGAAAGGACTAATTTATTGCAACAAGTAAAAAAGGGCTTAAAATAAAATCAGCAAATGAACCAAAACAATAGAGAGTAAATTTATTTATTAGAGAGGACATCAAAAGGCCAGCACTTCTGACGTTTGCTGCAAAATTACTTTTTTTTATTTTATGGGAAACCCCAAATACATTAAATTGCAGGGAAGCTTCAATATGGTCTGATTTCTGTTCTAAATTCAGACATGGCTTAATAGGAAGGATTATAGTATCTCAAGAACAAACACAATTCAGCCAGTTTGGATCGATTCAGGCAATTCAGCCACTTTGGATCGATTCAGGCTATCGCCAGTCAGTGCCCCAAATTTGAGAGGAGCTTCCGGTTTGTGGGGAACAGGGTATGCCAGGAGGAGACTCTATGGCCAGGGGTGGGTTTTCTGGTCAGCTCCACAATTGATAAGGCTTTCAGTTAGGACAGGTAGAGGAAAAAGGACGCTGTGCTAGGAGGAGACTCTATGGTAGTGAAACGGGACTTCCAGTTGCCTCCAGAGTTAAGGGACTTCCAGTTGCTACCTTTGTGGCTCTTTGATTGTTTAAGGTTGCCGATCCCCGAGTTATACCAAGTGTAATTGACAGACTGGATTTTATCACAGATTTTAGTTGTTATCTATTTATTTTATCCTGGAATTTTCAATTTTATATTTGTGTTTTTTATTTGTTCTGGTCTATGACTGTAATAAATTAAACTGAATAAATATAGATTCATTCAGACCTTCCCAATCCTAGTGCCTCCTCTAAGTTTTTAACTATTTATGTATTCTATGTATTTTATGTATTGACTGTACACCGCCCCGAGTCCCTTTTTGGGAGAGGGGGCGGTCTATAAGTGCGAATAAAGTAAAGTAAAGTAAAGTAAAGTAGTGCAAAAATATATATTCAGATTTCTATGACTGCCTAAATTTGAGGGCTGTTCAAAGATAGAGAAAGTTTTTGTCTGGTTTCAGGCATACTTCCTCTCAATGTGCCTCTCACACAATAATAGACAGCTGTGTCCTCCAATTTCAGATTGTTCATTTGCAGATGCAACTGGCTGCGGGAATCATCCCTGGAGATGGTGAAACGTCCCTTGACTTTGTCTGGGTAGTAAGTATAAGATGAAGCTGTACTTATGTGGGCTACCCATTCCTGTCCTTTCCCAGGGGATTGTCTCATCCAGCTCATCCAGGAACTGCTGAAGGTGAATCCGGAGGCTTGGCAGGAGAGACGGAGGGGCTCCCCAGGTCTTCTCACATTCCCTCCAGACTCCACCAACTGGATCTCAGATCAGACACCTAGAAAGAAAGATGTTTCAATGAGATCTCCTATGTACAGTCACAACACAATGAATGATCCTGAATAGGGACAAGACAGTTACCTTGGAGGATTGCTAGTAAGGGCAGCAAGTACAGGCACAAAGTCATACTTGCTCCCTTGTGAGGAATGGAAGAGAATTGATAGGAGAGTGGACAGTGCACAAACTTTGTGTTGATAGGTGTAGCCTGAAACGGAAAATCAACTGGCTGCTTTAAAGGGGAAATTACCCCTCAATTTACATACTGGTGGAGATAAAAGAGCTCCTAGGTGTATTTACGTCCTATTTTTCCTTTTACACTCACTTAAAGGGTTGATTTGGCAGCCCTAAAAAAGGCAACCTTGACATTAGAGCGGGAGTGTCAAACTCACATCATCACAGGGGCATCATGTGACATATCAGGAATCTTTCTCGCTTCACTAAGTTTTGTGTGGGCGTGGCCAGCCTATGACGCATCCGGCCTGTTGGCCAGGAGATTGACAGCTCTGCATTAGAGTAATTAAAGCAAAGACCTGCAAACTTTCAGTATTTCCAAAAAGTGATTCAAAATGAAGGTAACAGATGATGAATACACGCCAAGAATTTTTGAAAGATACACGTTGGAGATAGAACAGGAAAAGCACAGAATATCTGAGTTCAAGAAATATGTTGTATCTTTTTTCTCCTTTCACATGCCCCTTTTAGGGACGCAGTGGCTCATGGCTAAGAGGCTGAGCTTGTTGATCAGAAAGGTCAGCAGTTTGGCATTTCAAATCCCTAGTGCCACGTAACAGAGTGAACTCCTGTTATTTGTCACAGCTCCTGTCAACCTAGCAGTTCGAAAGGATGTAAAAATGCAAGTAGAAAAACAGGAACCACCTTTGGTGGGAAGGTAACAGCGTTCCAGGCGCCTTCAGTCTTTAGTCATGCTAGCCACATGACCATGGAGACGTCTCGGACAGCTCTGGCTTTTTGGCTTTGAAAGGGAGATGAGCACCGCCCCCTAGAGCCTGGAACGACCAGCACATATGAGCGAGAGGAACGTTTACCTTTTTATGCCCTTTGATGAACTGCATGCACACCAAGTTCATATTAATTTTGGTTTTTATTTGTTAATTCGATATCGATAGCCTCCCACCACAACCATTCTGACTCTGGGCAGCAAACGTTTCCACTTTTTGCTATTTTGTTTGGGGTGTTGATCAATTGTTTATTAGACCACCTTTCACAGATTAACAGAGTCGGAAGGGACCTTGTAGGTCCTCTAGTCCAACCCCCTGCCTAAGCAGGAGATCCAAGCCCATTCCTGACAAATGACAGTCCAATCTCTTCTCAGGGTTCATTCCCCAATATGGGCAGTTATGAAAACCAAAATAATAATAATACTCATAGTAATAACTCCATGGAAAAAAAATCCTTTCATTTGGTTTGCTTTCTAATCAAAGTTTTGAAATGTGTTGTTGTTGGTTGCAAAGTTGTGCCCGACCCATCATGACTCCATAAACAACATTCATCCAGGCCTTCCTGTCCTCTACCGTCTTCTGGAATCCATTTCACCTCACACTGAGTGTTTTGGTGACTCCATCCAGCCACCTCATTCTCTGTCATCCCCTTCTTCTTCTTCTTCTTCTGCCCTCCATCGTTCCCAGCATTAGGCTCTTCTCCAGGGAGTCCTTCCTTCTCATTAGACGGACAAAGTATTTGAGGATGAACATTCCATAACTACAACACAGGTGGCTAGATTCTGGGCACATCGGAAACACATGCCTAAAACACCATAGTTGTTGTTTTATACAACGAATGTTGCAAACCCATTGCACTCCTTATCCCTTTCCCTTTTAGCATTAAACTGACTATGGGCCACACAATTTATGGATTATAAATTTAGTATAGTTAGACAATTTATAATCAACAGACAGCATTTTATCATAAATTTCAATTGTTATTTATTTATTTTATCCTGGAATTTACAATTGTATATTTACTGACTGTTATTATTTTTTCCGTTCTCTGATCTATGACTGTAATAAACCGAACTGAATTGAAATAGATTTATTCAGTTCTTCCCAAATTTGAGAGCTACTCAGAGATAGAGACGGTGTTTGTCTGGTTTCAGATTCACTGCCTTAAGTGATACGTCATGTAATCTTGATTCTATCGCTCTGTTAATGCAGCCTAGGGTTACAATGGCTTTTACAATAAAATACAATAATACAATACAATAGCAGAGTTGAAGGTCTTCTAATCCAACCCCCTGCCTAGGTATGAAACCCTATACCGTTTCAGACAGATGGCTATCCAACATCTTCTTAAAGACTTCCAGTGTTGGAGCATTTGCAACTTCTGGAGGCAACTTCTGTTCCACTGATTCATTGTTCTAACTGTCAGGAAGTTTCTCCTCAGTTCTAAGTTGCTTCTCTCCTTGATTAGTTTTCACCCATTGCTTCTTGTTCAGTCCTCAGGTGCTTTGGAGAATAGTTTGACTCCCTCTTCTTTGTGGCTTTTCAACAGATTGATGAACTTGGCTTTTTTTTTCTTACAGCAAATTCTGTGATATTAAGAATGAAAGAGTCCTTCCTGAAGCTCTCAGTAGACAGTGATCAATTCTCACTGATTAATCCAGGACGTGGGTCTCCATAAAGTTGAAGAGTGAAGAAAGGAAGGTTTTTGCTTGGCTTCAGATTCACTTCCTCTCACTGTGTTTCCTGCACAGTAATAGACTCCTGTGTCTTCGGTTTTGAGGCTGTTCATTTGCAGATACAGCTGGCTTTTGGCATTGTCCCTGGAGATGGTGAAGCGGCCCTTCACTTTGTCAGAGTAGTAAATGGTAGAACTAGGGCTTATGTATGCCACCCATTCCAGTCCTTTCCCTGGAGCCTGTCTCACCCAGTTCATGTAAGCGCTGCTGAAAGTGAATCCAGAGGCTTGGCAGGAGAGATGGAGGGACTCTCCAGGTCTTCTCACACCCCCTCCAGACTCCACCAACTGGACTTGAGATTGGACACCTAAAAAGAAAGGAGCTTTTTAAAATACATCTCCTGCATGCAAGAACAGAATGTAGCAATAAAATTTAAACAGGGGGAATAATTACCTTTGAGGACTACAAGTATGGACAGAAGGTTTAACCACATTTTCCTAATAGATGAAATTGATAGGACAGGATTCTGGAAAAAGGGCAAGGTTTATTTTGGTGGGTGTTGTCTTCAAAGAAAATTGGGCTCCTTTAAAGGGGAAATTGTCTCTTAATTTGCATATCTGTTGGGATAAAAGAGCCACACAGGGCATTGATTAACCCTTAGCCACAGACATACTATTTCGGCTACTCTATTCCAGACAGAATGACCACTCTAGCTGCATAGTCCATTAATTGGACAACAATATTCATTGTAATTGATCAGTTGATTGTGAGCTGGTAGTGGCAACCTGGCGGTCGGCCTATCCACTAACCCCGGGTGCAATGCCATCATATTTAGACATTTTTTCTAAGCCACATGCATGCACACAAGCCATGCACAGGAATAAAGAGCATGCACGGAAGGCCACACACATGCACATTTTTGATGCACAGCAAAGCGATTGTAAAATTATGTGAAACCCACCTCTGCTTGAGAGGTGAAGTTATTTTATTTTGTATTTGTATTTATTAGACTTGTTAGCCGCTCCCTCTCCACAAAGGGACTCGGGGCGGCGTACAATAAATAAATCACATGTTACACAATAAGACATTACATTACACGGAGGAGGTATAGAGTCACAACAATTGTTACAATACAAAAACAACAATAATAATAAAGTTAAAAATTAAAATACCCCAATTTAAAATTTTTAAAGTGTAAAAAGTTTAAAATTGACAGGAGGATTGGAGATAAAACTATAGTTGAGTCAGGCAAGCTAGCTGGAAAAGGTGGGTCTTGAGTTTTGTACGGAAGGAGCGGAGGTCGGTAGTAATCCAAATGTCGGAGGGGGAGGTCATTGCAGAGGGCTGGGCCCATCACAGAGAAGGCCCTGCTCCTGGGCGCCGCCCTCTGGCACTGCTTAGTAATACATTGAGACAAAGTATCACTTTACAATCATCTGGATTGGTGTATATATTTCTATGCATTTTTGTGTGTGTGTCGGGGTTGATCTCCTCTGGGTTTGATGGCCTTGCAGTCCAAGGGACGCGCAGGAGTCTTCTCCATCACCAGAGTTCAAAGCACCCAGCTTTCCTTATGGTCCAACTTTCACAGCCATCAATTGGAACTGGGAAAACTATAGCCTTGACTATACGGGATCTGGCCTTCTAAAGAGCAGTCAGGGTTGATCTTCTCTAGGACTGACCAGTTTGATGGCCTTGCAATGGAGACTTCCAGGAGTCTTCTCCTGCTCCACAGTTCAAAGGCCTCATTTCAGCCTTTCTTATGGTCCAACATTCACAGCCATCCACTGCAACTGGGAAAAACATAGCCTTGAGTATGGGCACTTTTGTTGGCATTGTGATGTCTCGGCATGGAAATTTGAAATACCTTTAAACATTCCAGACATTTTCCCTCGTGAAAATCACCAATAATTTTATGAGAACCCTCAGATTTGTGGTCAAGATCAATGGACGCCTGAGATGTGAAATTTTCTTGAGAGAAGATTCAGTGAACTATGACGAAAAATTTAAAAAAATGTCATATTTTCAAAATGAAACAATATCTCAAAATTCTTTTTTTATTCTCTACCCCACAGCTAGATACACGTTGGAGATAGAACAGGAAACGTACAGCATATCTGAGTGGAAGAAAGGTGTTATAAGTCCTTTCTCTTTTCCTATGCCCCTTTTAGGGACGCGATGGCTCTGCTGTAAGACGCTAAGCTTGTCAATCAGAAAGGACGGCATTTCGTCGGTTCGAAACACAGCCAATGACTCTGGGCAGCAGACAATTCCACATTTTGCTATTCTGTGTGATGTTTTGATCAATTGTTTTATTGGACAACATTTAACAGATAAACAGACTTGGAAGGGACTTTGTAGGTCATCTAGTCAACCCCACACACACACACCCTAAGCAGGAGACCCAACACCATTTCCGACAAATGGCAGTCCGCTCTCTTTTCAGGAATAATTCGCAAATATGGGCAACCATAAAAATCAAAACAATAATAATACTCATAGTAATAATTCCATGAAAAAGTGCAAAAGAAAATGTTTGCATTTTAATCAACCATTAGAAATTTGTTGTTGTTAGTTGTGAAGTTGTGTCTGACCCATTGTGACCCCATAAGCAACATTCATCCAGGACTTCCTGTCTTCTATCATCCTCTGGAGTCCAGCTCAATCCTACTGTTTAAGTGACTCCATCCAGCCACCTCCTTCTCTATTCTGCCCTTCTCCTTTTAGCCCTCGATTGTTCCCAGCATTGGGCTCTTCTCCAGTGAGTCCTTCCTTCTCATTAGGTGGCCAAACCATTTGAGTTTCATCTTCAGGATCTGGCCTTCCAAAAAGCAGTCAGGGTTGATCTCCTCTTGGACTAAGAGGTTTGATCCCCTTGCAGTCCAAGGGACTCACAGGAGTCTTCTCCAGCACCAGAGTTCAAAGGCCTCCATTCTTTAGCACTCAGCCTTCCTTATGGTCCAACTTTCACAGCCATACATTCAAACTGGGAAAACCATAGTCTTGACTATGCACACTTTTGTTGGCAGGGTGATGTCTCTGCTTTGAAATTTGAAAAACCTTTACACATTCCAGGCAGTTTCCCTGATGAAAAACACCAATTTATTGCTCGTTTTTGCCCTTCCCAGCCCCCAGGAGCACTTTGCAGGCCTACCAAATGCTCTGCACGTCCATTTTTGTGAAGAGGGCAGGATTTTGGAAGGCCAGTAATTCAATTGATAAGACACATGCAGATTTTCACCCTCTTTTTGGGGAGAGAAAAGTTGTGTATTATACTCGGGAAAACATAGATAGTTACAGTAAATAGATCTTAGGACTCCTAGTAAGAACACATGATTGCTCCTTTAATCTTTATTTTGTTTTCTGCAAAAAATATCACCCCTAGTCCTTTTTATCACATTAGCCATACACAACTCCTGCAATTATTCTTTTTACCTTTTAGCCTCCAGATGCCAATCATCTTTTTGCTCTTCTCTGCCCTCTTTCCAAAGTCTCAACATCTTTTTTTATAATGCAGTCAACAAAAGTGGTTGCATCATTGCAGGTTTGACCTAAGAAAGGCTTTATGAAGTGATGCTTCATGTAATCTTGATTCTATTGCTCTGTTAATGCAGCCTACGTTTGCACTGGCTTTGAAACAGACTGATGAACTTGGCATTTTTCATTTTTCTTACAGCAAACCCTGTGATATCTAAAAGGAAACAGTCCTTCCTGAAGCTCTCAGTAGACAGTGATCAACCCACATTGAGTATGGGGCTCCATAAAGTTGAAGAGTGAAGAAAGGAAGGTTTTTGCTTGGCTTCAGATTCACTTCCTCTCACTGTGTCTCTTGCACAGTAATAGACTCCTGTGTCTTCGGTTTTGAGGCTGTTCATTTGCAGATACAGCTGGCTTTTGGCATTGTCCCTGGAGATGGTGAAGCGGCCCTTCACTTTGTCAGAGTAGTAAGTGCTAGAACCAGTGCTTATGTATGCCACCCATTCCAGTCCTTTCCCTGGAGCCTGTCTCACCCAGTTCATTTCATAGCTGCTGAAGGTGAATCCAGAGGCTTGGCAGGAGAGACGGAGGGACTCCCCAGGTCTTCTCACATCCCCTCCAGACTCCACCAACTGGACTTGAGATTGGACTCCTAAAAAGAAAGGAGCTTTTTTAATAGATCTCTTGCATGCAAGAGCAGAACATAGAAATCAACTTTATAGTGGTAATAATTACCTTTGAGGATTACAAGTATAGACAGGAGATTTAGCCACATTTTTGCTCCTTGTAATGAATAGAGTAATTAGATAGGAGAGGATTCTGGAAATAGTGCAAGGTTTGTGTTGGTGGGAGTTGTCTCAAAAGACAAACCATTGGGCTCCTTTAAAGGGGCAATTGGGTCTCGATTTGCATATATTTTGGGATAAAAGAGCCACACAGGGCATTGATTAACCCTTAACCACAGATGTACTGTTTCGGCTATGCTATTACAGACAGAATGAAAACTCTAGCTGCATAGTCCAGTAATTGCACAACTATATTGTCACTATTGGTTCTGGATCTATTGCTTCCAAAAGTTACAGAAAACCATTAGAATGTATTCTCGCCATACTTATGATTGCACAACATAAATTTTACTTGGTCATCCATTTCATCAGTAGCTTCATCATTGCTCATCTCAGAATCTGCGATGGGGGTTTCCTCATTGTCCATTACAAAAATTTTGTAGCGATCTGATCCCACTTCACTCAGATCACTCTGTGCTTCTTCATAACATGTTAGAACAGTTTCTTCGAATTTTGGATTAGTAAACTGCAGTCTTTTTGGTGGAAAACATGCCCCCAACATTAGAAATATCTATGTCTATATCTATGTCTATGTCTATGTCTAAGTCTATGTCTATGTCTATGTCTATGTCTCTGTCTCTGTCTGTCTGTCTGTCTGTCTGTCTGTCTGTCTGTCTGTCTACCTACCTACCTACCTACCTTCCTACCTACCTACCTATCTCCCTCCATCCATCCATCCAATCATCCATGTATTGATTAATACATTTCAGTGAATATAACTTGCACGTGCATTTTTAAATTAAGAAAAGGAGTGGGACATATTGTATTCTTTCCTCCCCGACTTACGACCGGGGAATTCCCCCTGTTGTCAGCCAGCAACAGCCATGCTGCGCCTTAGCCAATCAGGCGCGGCATGGCTGAAGGCGGGCTGACTTGCGCTCCTGATTGGTTCCTTGGCCTGACAGCTCTTCGTATAAATAGCTGTCAGGCTAAGGAAAGGGGCTTCTCTCCTGTATTGCTTGCCGTTGTTTAAATCGCAATAAAATAGTGTTGGACGTTCCACAGTTGTCAAGCCTCGTCTTTCCCCACTCTTCTTCACTGGCGACGAAGGTGGGATCCTCCTGAGGCGACGACCCTGACGGAACCCGACCTCTTCACACAGCCGCTTGAGTTAGCTCCCCGAGCCGCACAACTCCAAGCCGCTATGTCTTCGCTTCCCCCGTTCGCTCCCTTCGGCACCGACGGAGAAGGATGGACGGGGTTTTTGGAGCGTTTTGAATGCTTCCTGCGAGCCAACGGGAAGCGGGGTATTCCGATGGAGGAGAAGTGCAGCTTCTTCCTCAGTAGCTGCGGAACCCCTATGTTCAACGCCGCCCGGGCGTTGGCAGCCCCTGTGCCAGTCCACGACCTAGACTGGGACACGCTGATGGCCAAGCTGAAGGGACATTACGCCCCGACCCCATCGAAGATCACCAGGCGATACGCTTTCCGTCAGTGCGTCCAGAAGCCGCACGAAGACGTCAGCCAGTTCCTCCAGTCCTTGCGGACCACAGCCATTCCCTGCGAGTTCCCTGACTTGGAGGACAATCTGGTTGAACAGTTCGTCAGCGGCATCAGGGACCGACGGCTGAGGAGGCGTCTCCTGGCCCGACCAGAAATCACCCTGTCAGAGGCGGTCGCTGATGCACGGGCGGCGGAGTTGTCGGAGCAATCTGTTGCTGAGATGGACCGCCACCCGTTTCAATCTTCCCCAGCGCAAACCTGCCTCATCGATCAGCTGGTGCCCATCCCGAGCCCGGCTGAGGAAGAGGAAGAACTCGTGGCTCGCCTGGCAGAACTGCAAAGGCGCCGCAATCCGCGACCTCCGCGCCAGACTGTGACAGCCTGCCTTGGCTGCGGTGGCAGCCACGACCGGTCAGCCTGCCCATTCCGGGCATCCATCTGCCGCCGGTGCTCGAAAAAAGGGCACCTGGCCCAAGTTTGCCGTGCTGTGTTACCGCCACCACCATCCCAGGGAGCCACAGGCCAGCAGATGACAGCCGGACCGCAGCAGCAGCCCCGCCGCCAGCCGCGCTCGAAGGCCAGCTGTTACACCGTGGAGCCAGGCCCTGCTGCAGCCGCCCCTGCAGAGGCGATCTACCAGGCCTCCGCAGGTGCGGACAGAATCAAGGCGTCAGTCCTCATTGAGGGCACGCCTTGTGTAATGGAGGTGGACTCCGGCTCGTCCCGCTCCTTAATCGCCTGGGTTGACTTCCAGAAACTGTGCCCCGGCGTCCTAAAACGCCAGCTGTCTGCTAGCCCCGTGGCCTTGAGGGACTATCAGGGGTCACTTATCCCAACCCTGGGCTGCCATACAGTCAGGGTTGAATACGGGGGGTTTTCGGGGTGCCTGCCAATCCTAGTGGTTGAAAAGCCCCTCCCCGCTCTATTGGGGCTAGATTGGTTCCCCGCCCTTGGTCTCTCCGTGCAGGGGGTGCACTCCATCTCAGACACGCCCCCTGACGTAGCTGCTGTCATCTCCGCCTACGCGGACGTCTTTGACGGCCAGCTGGGACTCTACAAGGGCACCCCCATCTCTCTTAATTTAGATCCCCAGGTTGCTCCCATTAGGCTGAAGGCCCGCAGGGTGCCTTTTGCCTTAAGGGCCAAAGTTGATGAGGAGATTGACCGTTTGTTGGCGCAGGGCGTACTGGAGCCTGTTGACTACTCGCGTTGGGAGACCCCAATAGTGGTCCCTGTGAAGGCCGACGGTTCCATACGCCTCTGCGCCGATTTTAAGTCAACCATCAATTTGGCCCTTCAGGCAAACCCCTATCCAGTCCCTGTCGTACAGCACCTGCTCCACTCCCTGGGGCAGGGCTGTATTTTTGCGAAACTGGATATGGCGCAGGCCTACCAGCAGCTCCCGGTGGATGACGAAGCGGCGGCTGCGCAGACTATCGTCACCCACCGAGGGGCTTTCCGTTGCCGCCGCCTCCAATTTGGCGTTTCCGTGGCCCCGGGGATCTTCCAGAGCCTCATGGAGCGTTTGCTCCATGGGCTCCCTGGCGTTGTACCCTATTTCGACGATGTCCTGATCGCTGCATCCAGCCGCTCAGGACTCCTCGAAGTACTGGGGAAGGTCCTCGACCGTTTTAGGGGCGCGGGTCTCAAATTAAAGCGCAGCAAATGTTCATTTGCTGTGCCTAAAGTGGATTTCCTCGGTTTCTCCATAGATGCCCACGGAATCCACCCCACCCCTGCAAAAGTCGCGGCCATCAAGAACGCCCCCACCCCCGCCACTAAGGCGGAGCTGCAGTCGTTCTTGGGGCTTTTAAATTTCTACGCGCCATTTTTGCCACACAAGGCGTCACTAGCCGAGCCGCTGCATCGGTTGCTCGACCGATCGGCAGCCTGGCGCTGGGGCAGCCGCGAAGCGCATGCGTTCGCGGCTGTCAAAGACATGCTGACGTCAGAGGCAGTCCTAGTCCAATATAGTGACAGGATGCCCCTGACTCTAGCGTGTGACGCCTCCCCCGTGGGTTTGGGGGCTGTCCTGAGCCACGTCCTTCCCAACGGCTCAGAAGCCCCCATAGCTTTTTATTCCCGGACACTCTCTCCGGCGGAGAGGAACTACAGCCAGATCGACAAGGAGGCTCTGGCTGCCGTGTCCGGGGTTAAAAAGTTCCACGAATACCTCTACGGACGGCATTTCACGCTCTTCACTGACCACAAGCCGCTCCTTGGGCTTCTGGCCGGTGACCGTCCGACCCCTCCCATTCTGTCACCCCGGATGACGCGTTGGGTGGAGTTCCTAGCGGCATACTCGTATGCCCTGGTCTACCGCCCTGGCAAGCAGCTAGGGCATGCTGATGCCCTCAGCCGCTGCCCATTGCCCGTCTCCAACCCACAGACAGTGCCTTGCCTGTCTGTTTTGGCCATTGCAGACCTCGCCTTGCCGCTCTCTGCGGGCGATGTGGCGGCAGCGTCTCTGGCCGACCCCACCCTCTCCCAGGTGATGACCTGGGTTCTGCGGGGGTGGCCTGGGGGGCCGGTGCCCGACGGCCACCGCCCCTACAAGGCCAGGCAGCTAGAGCTGTCCCTTCACAGTGGGTGCCTCCTGTGGGGGGACAGGGTGATCATTCCACCCACTCTGCGTGACCAGGTGCTGTCTCGCCTCCATGAGGGCCACCCTGGCATAGCGCGCATGAAGGCATTGGCGCGCAGCTATGTCTGGTGGCCCCGTCTGGACGACGAGATAGCTACCTGGGTTGCCAGGTGCTCGACCTGCCAGGTCTCCCGTCCAGCGCCTCCGGCGGCCCCGCCGCGGGAGTGGGAGATTCCCCGCGGCCCATGGTCACGCCTCCACCTGGACTTCGCCGGGCCTTTCCGAGGTCAGGTTTTCCTGGTTGTGGTGGACGCTTACTCGCGCTGGGTGGAGCTCATCATCATGACCTCCACCACAGCCGAGGCCACTGTCCGAGCACTGACGCGCCTGTTTGCCACCCACGGCTTGCCGGACGTCGTTGTGTCGGACAATGGTCCTCAGTTTGCGTCCACCGTGTTCCAGGGCTTCCTGGCCACCCAAGGCATCAGGCATGCCCTCGTCGCTCCCTATCATCCGGCCAGCAATGGCCGGGCGGAACGCGCTGTCCGCTCGGCCAAAGACGCCCTTGGCCGAATGGACAAGGGCGACTGGCCCACGAGGGTGGCTGCTTACCTCCTGGTTCAGCATTCCACCCCGTGTCCCTTGTCCGGCAAAACCCCAGCTGAGCTGCTGATGGGCCGGCGCCTGCGGACCACCTTAGATAGGTTGCACCCAACCTATTCTGAGGTACAGCCGAGCAACCTGGGGCCCCCTCCCCGTTCCTTCCGTGAGGGCGATCCAGTGTGGGCGAGGGCTTTCTCCGGGGATATTAAGTGGGTGCCTGCCACCGTCACTTTTGTAACCGGCCCCTGCTCTTACAGGGTCCGGACCGCCGACGGTGCAGACTGGCGCCGCCACGTGGATCAATTAAGGCGCCGCGAACCTTTGGATCCACACAACAACCCCGCAGAGTCGGCCTCGCCAATTCCACCCGAGGCCCTGGGGTTGGCGCCGCACCCGTTTCCCCAGCCGTGGCAGTTGCCCAGGCCGCAAGAAGTTTCGCCAGAGACTGTTCCAGGCGCCTTCCGCCTTCCACAGCCCTCCATCGTTTCAGCCCCCGTTGGGCTACCAGCTCCGCCGTTGCAACCGACTTTGGCCTTCCCTCAATCAGGCCAGCCTGTCCCTCGCAACAATTCAAAGTTCCCTGACTCAAGCCCGTCAGCGGCCGCGCCACCCCGGCCCTGCCTACCTGTTCCAGAGTCTCCGCCTCCTCCTCCGGCTGGGGTAGGCCTTCAAGATGGCGCCCGGAGCTCCACTCCCTTCAGGGAGGAGCTCCCACGGACACCACCTCCTTCTCCGACGGTCTGCCCAGTTCTGCGGCGTTCTGGGCGTGTCCGTCGCCGCCCAGCCTATCTTAGCGACTACGCATGCTCCACTGCTACGCATGCGTACTCGCTGGGGGGGAAGGAGTATTGTATTCTTTCCTCCCCGACTTACGACCGGGGAATTCCCCCTGTTGTCAGCCAGCAACAGCCATGCTGCGCCTTAGCCAATCAGGCGCGGCATGGCTGAAGGCGGGCTGACTTGCGCTCCTGATTGGTTCCTTGGCCTGACAGCTCTTCGTATAAATAGCTGTCAGGCTAAGGAAAGGGGCTTCTCTCCTGTATTGCTTGCCGTTGTTTAAATCGCAATAAAATAGTGTTGGACGTTCCACAGTTGTCAAGCCTCGTCTTTCCCCACTCTTCTTCAGGACACAATTGTTTTAACTCCCTGTGAGTGAAAGGGAGAAAGGGCCAGTTGATTGTACATTAAGTAAAACAGAGGCTTGGAGAAATCCAACACGTCTCATAATGATGTACGGTAATACGGAATAAACGTATTTATTAGAGAGGACATCAAAAGGTTAGCATTTCTGACGTTTGCTGCAAAAATACTTTTTATTTCATGGAAAACCCCAAATACATTCAATTGCAGGGAAGCTTCCATATGCTCTGATTTCTGTTCTAAACACAGACATGGCTTATTAGTAAGGATTATAGTCTCTCGAGAACAGTGATGGTATTCAGCCGGTTCGAATAGGTTTGGGTGAACTGGTAGTGGCAACCTGCAGAAGGAGCAAAGCACATGGAGAGAAGGCCATGAGCCTGGGCCAAAGTCATGCACGGACCTTTTTGATCTGCAACAAAGCCGTGATAAATTATGTGGAACCCACCTAGGCTGGAGAAGTGAAGTTCTTTTGTAATACATTGAGACAAAGTGTCACTTTACAATCATCTGGATTGCTGTATATATTTCTATGTATTTTTTGTTTGTCAAGGTTGATCTTGACTCCATCCAGCCACCTCATTCTCTGTCGTCCTCTTCTTCTTTTGCACTCCATCTTTCCCAGCATGAGGCTCTGCTCCAGTGAGTCTCTACTTCTCATTAGGTGCCCAAAGCATTTGAGTTTCATCTTCAGGATCTGGCCTTCTAAAGAGCAGTCAGGGTTGATCTCCTCTAGGACTGACCGGTTGGATCGCCTTTGTAGTCCAAGGGACTCGCAGGAGTCATCTCCAGAACCAGAGTTCAAAGGCCACAATTCTTTAGCCCTCAGCCTTTCTTATCGTCCAACTTTCACAGTCATCCATTGCAACTGGGAAAATCATAGCCTTGAAAATAAACATTTTTATTGGAGGGTGATGTCTCTAGTTTGAAATTTGAAATACCCTTACACATTCCAGGCAGTTTTTATTAAAATCCTCAGTTTTGTGGTCGAGATCAAAGACTCGTGAGATGCCGTATTCTCTTGAGAGAACATTCAGTGAACTATGACAAAAAAATGTTTCCAAAATAAAAAATATCTAACAATGCTTGTTTTATTCTCTTCCCCACCCCCACTGGGTGCATAGGCCATGGAGTTTGGTGTGCCCACATTGCCCCCTGGTGTCCAAAGTGAGGAGAGGAGACATCTTCCTAATTCTCTGAGGAGACTCTTTAGGTCCAGAGGTTTCCTCAATATCTGCGTGGCAGTTTGGATTTTCAGAAAGATCATCCTCATGTTTCATTTCCTATCTTATGCCAGGATACTCAGGGCTGCCTTAAGTCATGGGGCTTATGGCCAGTTGCCTGCAGCCCCATAAGCATTGGGCCCTTATGCTAATCTGTGTAAGTTAAGCTTTCAACGCATCTTGTATCATATATGTACATCAACTGTATGGCTTACTGAGCATCTTTGTGTTTTTTTCAAGCCTCGTGTATTGTTCAAATGTTTATCATGTTGATTAGTTGTTGTGGCATAGCATGTTATTAATGTTTCAACACCAATTCTGTTGTAAGCTCCAATGAAATAAATATATGTTCGATTCTAAGGGACGAGGTGGCTCAGTGGCTAAGACGCTGAGCTTGTCAATCAGAAAGGTCAGCAGTTTGGTGGTTCAAATCCCTAACACCGTATAATGGGGTGAGCTCCAGTTGCTTGTCCCAGCTTCTGCCAATCTAGCAGTTTGAAAGCACAAAAAAACGCAAGTAGAAACAAATGGGGATGTGGGGCTCCATAAAGTTGAAGAGTGAAGAAAGGAAGGTTTTTGCTTGGCTTCAGATTCACTTCCTCTCACTGTGCTTCTTGCACAGTAATAGACTCCTGTGTCTTCGGCTTTGAGGCTGTTCATTTGCAGATACAGCTGGCTTTTGGCATCGTCCCAGGAGATGGTGAAGCGGCCCTTCACTTTGTCAGAGTAGTAAATATATGAAGACCATGCACATGACACCCATTCCAGTCCTTTCCCTGGAGCCTCTCTTGCCCAGTTCATCCAGTAGCTGCTGATGGTGAATCCAGAGGTTTGGCAGGAGAGACGGAGGGACTCCCCAGGTCTTCTCACATCCCCTCCAGACTCCACCAACTGGATTTGAGATTGGACTCCTAAAAAGAAAGGAGCTTTTTAAATAGATCTCTTGCATGCAAGAGCAGAACATTGAAATAAACTGTGTGGTGGCAATAATTACCTTTGAGGACTACAAGTATGGACAGAAGGTTTAACCACATTTTTGCTCCCTTTAATGAATAGATAAAATTGATAGGAGGGGATTCTGGAAAAAGCACAAGGTTTATGTTGGTGGGAGTTGTCTGAAAAGGCAAACCATTGGGTTCCTTTAAAGACGAAATTGGGTCTCAATTTGCATATCTGCTGGGATAAAGGAGCCACACAGGGCATTGATTAATACATTAGCATGGATATTACTCGTATGTTCATTTTTCAATTGAAAAAAGGTTTGGGGCACAATTTTATTTCCTGTGCTTTAATGGGAGAAAGGAGCAGTTGATTGTACATAAAGTAAAAGGAAATCTTGGAAAAATCCAACATGTCTCAAAATGACGCACAGTAATAGAGAATTAATGGTTTTATTAGAGAGGACATCAAAAGGCTAATACTTCAGATGTTTGCTGCAAAGTTACTTTTTTTATTTTATGGAAATCCCAAATACATTAAATGCATATTTCAATTAAAAAAGGATTGAGTTATGTCCCCCCCCCCTCTCATTTAATGGGAGAAAGGACTAATTTACTGTAACTTAAGTAAAAAAGGCTTGAAAATAAAATCAGCACTTCTCAAAATGATGCAACACAATAGAGAGTAAACTTATTTATTAGAGAGGACATCAAACGTCTAACACTTCTGATGTTTACTGCAAAATTACTTTTCTATTTTATGGAAAACCCCAAATACGTTAAATTGCAGGGAAGCTTCAATATGCTCTGATTTCTGTTCAAAACTTCTCCTCAGTTCTAAGTTGCTTCTCTCCTTGATTAGTTTCCACCCATTGCTTCTTGTTCTGCCCTCAGGTGCTTTGGAGAATAGTTTGACTCCCTCTTCTTTGTGGCAACCCCTGAGATATTGTTGCATCTCTCCTGTGGGCTGGAGTTTGACAGCCCTGCATTACAGTAATTAAAGCAAAGTCTTGCAAACTTTAAGCATTTTCAAAAAAGTGATTCAACTGAAGATACCAGATGATGAATAAGGGCTAAGAATGTTTGAAAGATACACGTTGGAGATAGAACAGGAAACGCATATCTGAGTTCAAGAAAGGTGTTGTAACTTTTTTCTCTTTTCATATGGCCCTTTTAGGGACGGGGTGACTGAGCAGTAAGACATTAAGCTTGTCAATCAGAAAGGCTGGCAGTTCGTTGGTTCGAATCCCTGGTGCCGCATTACAGAGTGAACACTTTATTTTGCACAGCTTCTGCCAATCAAGCAATTCAAAAGCATGTTAAAATGCAAGTAGAAAAAATAGGAACCACCTTTGGTGGGAAGGTAACAGCGTTCCGTGCGCCTTTGGCATTTAGTCATGCCGGCCACATGACCACGGAGACGTCTTTGGACAGTGCTGGCGCTTCTGCTTTGAAATGGAGATGAGCACCGCCCCCTACAGTCAGAAATGAGTAGCACATATTTGCGAAGGGAACCTTTACCTTTGACCTTACACGGAAGTTTAAGAAGCTTTGTTTCCTTAACTAGGTTTTGTTTTGAAGAAGCTTATATTGACGGTAACACATGATGATTATTTGGTAAGAATTTTTGAAAGAAACAAGTTGGAGATAGGAAAAGTGCACAATATCCGAGTTCAAGAAAAGTGTTGTAACTTTTTTCTCCATTCATAGGCCCTTTTTGGGGGCACAGTGACTAAGTGGCTAAGATGCTGAGCTTGTCGATCAGAAAGATAGGAAGTTCAGTGGTTCAAATAACTAGCGCTGCGTAACAGAGGGAACTCCAGTTATTTTGCCCAGCTTCTGCCAACCTAGCAGTTCAAAATCACGTAAAAATGCAAGTAGAAAAATAGGAACCACCTTTGGTGGGGAGGTAACAGCCTTCCGTTCACCTTGGGCATTTAGTCATGCTGGCCACTTGACCAAGGAGACATCTTCAGACAGTGCTGCATCTTTGACTTCGAAACAGAGATGAGCACCACCCCTCTAGAGTTGGGAACAACTATCACATAGGAGTAAGGGGAACCTTTACCTTTAACCTTATACCTAAGTTTAATAAGATTTGTTTCCTTAACTAGGTTTTCTTAACTAGGTTATAATAATAATACTCATAGTAATAACTACAGGAATGAAATGCAAAAAAATTGTTTTCATTTTAATCAAAGATTTGAAATTTGTTGTTGTTAGTGGCGAAGTTGTGTCCGACTCATCGTGACCCCATAAGCAACATTCCTCCAGGATTTACTGTCCTCTACCATCCTCTGGAGTCCATTCACGCTCATGCTGACTTTCTTCATTGACTCCATCCAGCCACCTCATTCTCTCTCGTCCCCTTCTTCTTTTGCCCTCCATCTTTCCCAGCATTAGGCTCTTCTCCAGGAAGTCCCTCCTTCTCATTATGTGGCCAAAGTACTTGAGTTTCCTCTTCACGATCTGGTCTTCTAAAGCGCAGTCAGGGTTGATCTCCTCGAAGACTGAGTGGTTTGATCCACTTGAAGTCCAAGGGACTCAATGCAGGAGTCTTCTCCAGCACCAGAGTTCAAAGGCCTCCATTTTTAGCGCTCAGCCTTTCTTAAGGTCCAAATTTCACAGTCATCCATTGCAAATGGGAAAACCATAGCCTTGAAAATAAACATTTTTATTGGCAGGGTGATGTCTCTAGTTTAAAATTTGAAATACCCTTACACATTCCAGGCACTTTCCCTTGTGAAAAACAGCAACATTTTTATTAAAATCCTCAGCTTTGTGGTCGAGATCAAAGACTCATGAGATGCCATATTCTCTTGAGAGAACATTCAGTGAAGTATGACAAAAAAAAATTTTTTTTCCAAAATGAAACAATATCTAACAATGTTTGTTTTATTCTCTACCCCACCCCCACTGGGTGCATAGGCCATGGAGTTTGGTGTGCCAACATTGCCCCCTGGTGTCCAAAGTGAGGAGAGGAGACATCTTCCTAATTCTCTGAGGAGACTCTTTAGGTCCAGATCTTTCCTCAATATCTGTGTGGCAGTTTAGACATTTAGAGAGATCATCCTCATGTTTCATTTCCTATCTTATGCCAGGATACTCAGGGCTGCCTTAAGTCATGGGGCTTATGGCCAGTTGCCTGTGGCCCCACAAGCATAGGGCCCTTATGCTAATCTGTGTATGTTAAGCCTTCAATGCATCTTGTATCATATAAGTACATCAACTGTATGGCTTACTGAGCATCTTTGTGTTTTTTTTCAAGCCTCGTGTATTGTTCAAATGTTTATCATGTTGATTAGTTGTTCTGGCACAACATGCTTTTAATGTTTCAACACTGATTCTGTTGTAAGCACCAATGAAAAAATATATGTTTAACTTTAAGGGACATGGTGGCTCAGTGGCTAAGATGCTGAGCTTGTCGATCAGAAAGGTCAGCGGTTTGGTGGTTCAAATCCCTAACACCATATAATGGGGTGAGCTCCAGTTACTTGCAACAGCTTCTGCCAATCTAGCAGTTTGAAAGCACAAAAAATGCAAGTAGAAACAAATAGGGAAACCTTTCATCCCTACATGCAGTGTACATATCTGCTAGTCGTTACCGACTCTGAGGTGAGGGTGCTCATTTCCGTTTCAAAGCCGAAGAGCCAGCGCTGTCTGAAGATGTCTCTGTGGTCATGTGACCGGTATGACTAAACACCAAAGGTGCACTGAACACTGTTACCTTCCCACCAAAGGTGGTTCCTATTTTTTGACATGCATTTTTATGTGATTTCGAACAGCTACATTGGCAGAACCTGGGACAAGTAATGGGAGCTCACTCTATTACACAGCGCTAGGGATTCCAACTGCCGAACTGCAGACCTTTTTGATCAACAAGCTCAGCATCTTAGCCACTGAGCCACCGTGTCCCTATAATTTATTAGAGAAGATATTAAAAGGCTAGCACATCTGAGGTTTACTATAGGATTTCTCCCTTAACCTTTATTTTGTTTTATGCAGAAAATGTCACCCCTAGTCCTTCCTTTCATTAGACTAGCCATACACAAATCCTGCAATTTTTCTTTGTATGTTTCAGCCTCCAGATGCCAAATCATCTTATTACTCTTCTCTGCCCACTTTCCAAAGTCTGAACATCTTTTTTTATAATGTGGTCATCAAAAATGGATGCATGATTGCAGGGTTGATCTTACAAAGGCTTTATCAAGTGATGCTTCATGTAATGTTGATTCTATCGCTCTTTTAATGCAGCCTAGGGTTGCATTGGCCTTTAAACAGACTGATGAACTTGGCATTTTTCATTTTTCTTATAGCAAACTCTGTGATATCTAGAACAAAATAGTCCTTCCTGATGCTTGTAGTAGACAGTGATCAACCCTGATTGACAATTCCAAGATGTGGGGCTCCATAAAGTTGAAGAGAGCAGAAAGGAAGGTTTTTGCTTGGCTTCAGATTCACTTCCTCTCGCTGTGTGTCTTGCCCAGTAATAAACTCCTGTGTCTTCGGTTTTGAGGCTGTTCATTTGCAGATACAACTGGCTTTTGGCATTGTCCCTGGAGATGGTGAAGCGGCCCTTGACTTTGTCAGAGTAGTAAGTATTACTAGAACTATAATGTATGTATGCCACCCATTCAAGTCCTTTCTCTGGAACCTGTCTCACCCAGGCCATTCTATAGCTGCTGAAGGTGAATCCAGAGGCTTGGCAGGAGAGACGGAGGGACTCCCCAGGTCTTCTCACATCCCCTCCAGACTCCACCAACTGGACTTGAGATTGGACTCCTAAAAAGAAAGGAGCTTTTTAAATAGATCTCTTGCATGCATAGAAATAAAATATGTAGTGGCAATAATTACCTTTGAGGACTACAAGTATAGACAGGAGATTTAGCCACATTTTTGCTCCTTGTAATGAATAGATTAATTTGATAGGAGAGGATTCTGGAAATAGTGCAAAGTTTATGTTGGTGGGAGTTGTCTCAAAAGACAAACCATTGGGCTCCTTTAAAGGGGAAATTGGGTCTCGATTTGCATATCTGTTGAGATAAAAGAGCCACTTAGAGCATTGATGTACCCTTAAGCACAGATGTACTATTCCGGCTATGCTATTACAGACAGAATGACCACTCTAGTTGCATAGTCCATTAATTGCACAACAATATTTTTACTATTGGTTTTGGATCTATTGCTTCCAAAAGTTACAGAAGACCATTTGAATTTATCCTTGCCATACAAATGATTGCACAACGTAGATTTTATCTGGTCATCCATTTCGCCAGCAGCTTCATCATTGCTCATGTCAGAATCTGTGGTGGGGGATTCTTCATTGTCCATTACAACAATTTTTGTCGCAATCTGATCCAACTTCACTCAGATCACTCTCTGCTTCTAAATGCCATGTTATAACCGTTTCTTTGAATTTTGGATTAGTAAACTGCACTCTTTTTGGCGGAAAACCTGCTCCCTACATTAGAATTATATATCTATCTATATCTATATCTATGTCTATATCATCTATATCATCTATATCTATATCATCTATATCTATATCTATCTATCTATCTATCTATCTATCTATCTATCTATCTATCTATCTATCTATCTATCATCTATCTATGTATCTATGTATCTATCATCTATCTATGTATCTATGTATCTATGTATCTATGTATCTATCTATCTATCTATCTATCTATCTATCTATCTATCTATCATCTATCTATCTATCATCTATCTATATCATATCTATCTATCTATCTATCTATCTATCATCTATCTATCTATCTATGTATCTATGTATCTATCTATCTATCTATCTATCTATCTATCTATCATCTATCTATCTATCATCTATCTATATCATATCTATCTATCTATCTATCTATCTATCTATCTATCTATCTATCTATCTATCTATCTATCTATCTATCTATCTATCAACTACGTCTATCTATCTATCTATCTATCTATCTATCTATCTATCTATCTATCTATCTATCTATCTATCTATCTATCAACTACGTCTATCTATCTATCTATCTATCTATCTATCTATCTATCTATCTATCATCTATCTATCATCTATCTATCTATCTATCTATCTATCTATCTATCTATCTATCATCTATCTATCTATCTATCTATCTATCTATCTATCTATCTATCTATCATCTATCTATCATCTATCTATCTATCTATCTATCTATCTATCATCTATCTATCTATCTATCTATCTATCTATCTATCTATCATCTATCTATCTATCTATCTATCTATCTATCATCTATCTATCTATCTATCTATCTATCTATCTATCTATCTATCATCTATCTATCTATCTATCTATCTATCTATCATCTATCTATCTATCTATCTATCTATCTATCTATCTATCTATCTATCTATCATCTATCTATCTATCATCTATCTATCTATCATCTATCTATCTATCTATCTATCTATCATCTATCTATCATCTATCTATCTATCTATCTATCTATCTATCATCTATCTATCTATCTATCTATCTATCTATCTATCTATCATCTATCTATCTATCTATCTATCTATCTATCATCTATCTATCTATCTATCTATCATCTATCTATCTATCTATCTATCTATCTATCTATCATCTATCTATCTATCTATCTATCTATCTATCTATATCATATCTATCTATCTATCTATCTATCTATCTATCTATCTATCTATCTATCATCTATCTATCTATCTATCTATCTATCTATCTATCTATCTATCATCTATCTATCTATCTATCTATCTATCTATCTATCTATCTATCTATCTATCTATCTATCTATCTATCAACTACGTCTATCTATCTATCTATCTATCTATCTATCTATCTATCTATCTATCTATCTATCTATCTATCTATCTATCTATCTATCTATCTATCTATCAACTACGTCTATCTATCTATCTATCTATCTATCTATCTATCTATCTATCTATCTATCATCTATCTATCTATCTATCTATCTATCTATCTATCTATCTATCAAATCGGTTCTGGAGAACCAGTAGTGGCAACCTGCAGGTTGGCCCACACAACTGACCCTGTGCTATGCTGTTCTCTTTAGCTATGTTTTCTAAGCTGCGCATGGGAGCAAAGTGCATGCACAAAAGGCGTGCATGCACATTTTCAGTGTGCGGGGAAACGGTAATAAAATTATGTGAAACCCACCTCTGCTTCAGAAGTCAAGTTCTTTTTTAATTAAGTACATTAAGTAAAATGAAATTTTGGAAAAATCCAACAAGTCTCAAAATGATGCACAGTAATAGAGAATAAATCTATTTATTAGAGAGGACATCAAAATCCTAACACTTCAAATGTTTGCTGCAAAGTTACTTTTTTTATTTTACGGAAAACCCCAAATACATTAAATGCATATTTCAATTAAAAAAGGATTGAGTTATGTTTACCCCCCCCCCCCCTCTCATTAAATGGGAGAAAGGACTAATTTATTGTAACTTAAGTAAAAATGGCTTGAAAATAAAATCAGCACTTCTCAAAATGATGCAACACAATAGAGAGTAAACTTATTTATTAGAGAGGACATCAAAAGGCCAGCACTTCTGATGTTTGCTGCAAAATTACTTTATTTTATTTTATGGGAAACCCCAAATACATTAAATTGCAGGGAAGCTTAAATATGCTCTGATTTCTGTTCGAAATTCAGACATGGCTTAATAGGAAGGATTATAGTCTCTCACGAACAATCATAATTCAGCCAGTTTGGATCGATTCAGGCGAACCAGTAGTGGCAACCTGCAAGTCATCCTGCCCACCTGCCCTGGCGCTATGCCATCCTATTTAGCCATGCTTTTTAAGCTGTGTGCATCCATGCAATCTGTGCACAGCAGTAAAGTGCATGCGTGGAAGGCCTCGCCCATGTTCAAAAAGAGTGTGCATGCATTTTCGGTGCGTTACAAACTGGTGGTAAAATTAGGTGAAACCCCATTCTGGGTCTCTAGATTGAAATTTGAAATACGCTTACACATTCCAGGCAGTTTCTCTCCTGAAAAACTGCAACATTTTTTATTAAAATCCTTAGCTTTGTGGTCGAGATCAAAGACTCATGAGATGCCATATTCTCTTGAGAGAACATTCAGTGAACTATGATAAAAAAAAATGTTTCCAAAATGAAACAATATCTAACAATGCTTGTTTTATTCTCTTCCCCTCCCCCACTGGGTGCACAGCCCATGGAGTTTGGTGTGCCAACATTGCCTCCTGATGTCCAAAGTGAGGAGAGGAGACATCTTCCTAATTCTCTGAGGAGACTTTTTAGGTCCAGATTTTTCCTCAATATCTGCTTGGCAGTTTGGATATTTAGAAAGATCATCCTCATGTTTCATTTCCTATCTTATGCCAGGATACTCAGGGCTGCCTTAAGTCATTGGCCTAATGGGCTGTTGCCTGCAGCCCCTCAAGCATAGGGCCCTTATGCTAATCTGTGTATGTTAACCCTTCAATGCATCTTGTATTATATAAGTACTTCAACTGTATGGCTTACTGAGCATCTTTGTGTTTTTTTCAAGCCTCGTGTATTGTTCAAATGTTTATCATGCTGATTAGTTGTTGTGGCACAACATGCTTTTAATGTTTCAACACAGATTTTGTTGTAAGCACCAATGAGGTAAATATATGTTTAACTTTAAGGGACGTGGTGGCTCAGTGGCTAAGAAGCTGAGCTTGTCAATCAGAAAGGTCAGCTGTTCGGTGGTTCCAATCCCTAATGCAGCATAACGGGGTGAGTTTCAGTTACTTGTCCCAGCTTCTGCCAATCTAGCAGTTTGAAAGCACAAAAAAATGCAAGTAGAAAAATAGGGACTACTTTCATCCCTACATGCAGTGTACATATCTGCTAGTTGTTACCGACTCTGAGGTGGGGGTTCTAATCTCTGTTTCAAAGCCGAAGAGCCAGCACTGTCTGAAGACCTCTCTGTGGCCATGTGACCAGTATGACTAAACGCCGAAGGTGCATGAAAAGCTGTTACCTTACCACCAAAGGTGATTCCTATTTTTCTCCTTGCATTTTTACGTGGTTTTGAACTGCTAGGTTGGCAGAAGCTGGGACACGTTGCGGGAGCTCAAGGCATTACGCAGCACTAGGGATTCCAAACACAGAACTGCTCACCTTTCTGATCAACAAGCTCAGGATTTAGCCACTGAGCCACCGTGTCCCTATAATTTATTAGAGAAGATATTAAAAGGCTAGCACTGCTGAGGTTTACTATAAGATTTCTCCCTTAACCTTTATTTTATTTTATGCAAAAAATGTCACCCCTAGTCCTTCTTTTCATTAGACAAGCCTTACACAAATCCTTCAACTTTTCTTTCTTTGTTTCAGCCTCTAGATGCCAATCATCTTATTATTCTTCTCTGCCCTCTTTCCAAAGTGTCAATATCTTTTTTTATAATGTGGTCACCAAAAATGGATGCATCACTGCAGGATTGATCTTACAAAGGCTTTATGAAGTGAAGTTTCATGTAATCTTGATTCTTGAACCTTGAGCCGAAGGTTGCACTGGCTTTTAAACAGACTGATGAACTTGGCATTTTTCATTTTTCTTACAGCAAACCCTGTGATATCTAGAACAAAATAGTCCTTCCTGACGCTTGTAGTAGACAGTGAACAATCCTGATTGACTAATGCAGGACAAGGGGCTCCATAAAGTTGAAGAGTGAAGAAAGGAACGCTTTTGTTTGGCTTCAGATTCACTTCCTCTCACTGTGTCTCCTGCACAGTAATAGACTCCTGTGTCTTCGGCTTTGAGGCCGTTCATTTGCAGATACAGCTGGCTTTTGGCATTGTCCCTGGAGATGGTGAAGCGGCCCAGGACTTTGTCAGAGTAGAAAGTACCTGAACCAGTGTTTATGTGTGCCACCCATTCAAGTCCTTTCCCTGGAGCCTGTCTCTCCCAGGCCATGTGATAGCTGCTGAAGGTGAATCCAGAGGCTTGGCAGGAGAGACGGAGGGACTCCCCAGGTCTTCTCTCATCTCCTCCAGACTCCACCAACTGTACTTGAGATTGGACTCCTAAAAAGAAAGGAGCTTTTTTAATAGACATCTTCCATGCAAGTGCAGAACATAGAAATAAACTATATAGTGGTAATAATTACCTTTGATGACTACAAGTATAGACAGGAGATTTAGCCACATTTTTGCTCCCTGTAACAAATAGATGAAATTGATAGGTGAGGATTCTGGAAAAAGCACAAAGTTTATGTTGGTGGGAGTTGTCTGAAAAGGCAAACCATTGGGCTCCTTTAATGGGGAATTTGTCTCTCGATTTGCATATCTGTTGGGATAAAAGAGCCACACAGGTCATTGATTCATACATTAGCATGAATGTAACTTGTATGTGCATTTTTCAATTCAAAAAAGGATTGGGACACATTTTTCCCCTCTGCTTTAATGGGAGAAAGGACCAGTTGATTGTACATTAAGTAAAAGAAAATCTTGGAAAAATCCAACATGTCTCTTCTCCAGGGAGTCCTTCCTTCTCATTAGGTGGCCAAAGTATTTGAGGATGGACATTCCATAATTACAGCACAGGTGGCAAGATTATGGGCACATAGGAAACACTTGTCTAAAACACCAAAGTTGTTTTATACAACAAATGTGGTGATCCCGCTTATACCTTTCTCTTTTACGATTAAACTCTCTATGGGCCACACAATTTATGGATTATAATTTTATTATAGTTAGACTAGGGGTAAGAAACATGGGGCTGTGGAGACGCATGTGCCTTTTAATCCCTCTGCTGCCACTCCCTGTTGCCAATCAGCACCACAAATTTGAGAGGAGCTTCCGGTTTGGGGGGAGCAGGGTGCGCCAGGAAGAGACTCTACGGCAAGGGGAGGGTTTTCCGGTCAGCTCCACAATTGATAAGGCTTCCAGTTGGGACAGGTAGAGGAAAAAGGATGCCGCACTAGGAGGAGACTCTATGGTAGAGAAACGGGACTTCCAGTTGCCTCCAGAGTTAAACAAGGGACTTCCAGTTACTACCTTTGTGGCTGATTGATTGTTTTAGGTTGCCGATCCTCGAGTTATACCACGTGCAATTGACAGACTGGATTTTATCACATATTTTAGTTATCTATTTGTTTTATCCTGGAATTTTCAATTGTATATTTACTGAGTGTTTTTATTTGTGCTGGTCAATGACTGTAATAAACTGAACTGAGCAGATCCAGATTTATACCATTTACACCTTGGGCGTTTAGTCACGCCAGCCCCATGACCACAGAGATGTCTTCAGACAGCGCTGGATCTTCGGCTTTGAAACGAAGATGAGCACTGCCCCCTAGAGTTGGGAACAACTATCACATAGGTGAGAGGGGAAACTTTACCTTTTACCTTATACCTAAGTTTAAGAAGATGTGTTTCCTTAACTAGGTTTTCTTAACTAGGTTCTAATAATAATTCTCATAGTAATAACTCCATGAAAAAAATGCAAAAACATTGTTTTCATTTTAATGAAAGATTTGAAATTTGTTGTTGTTAGTTGTGAAGTTGTGTCTGACTCATCGTGACCCCATAAGCAACATTCCTCCAGGATTTACTGGCCTCTACCATCCTCTGGAGTCCATTCAAGCTCACGCTGACTGCTTCGTTGACTCCATCCAGCCACCCCATTCTCTCTCGTCCCTTTCTTCTTTTGCCCTCCATCTTTCCCAGCATTAGGCTCTTCTCCAGTGAGTTTTTTCCTTCTCATTAGGTGGCCAAAGTATTTCAGTTTCCTCTTCAGGATCTGGCCTTCTAAAGAGCAGTCAGGGTTGATCACCTGTAGGACTGACCGTTTGGATCGCCTTGCAGTCCAAGGGACTCACAGGAGTCTTCTCCAGCACCAGAGTTCAAAGGCCACAATTCTTTAGCGCTCAGCCTTTTTATGGTTCAACTTTCACAGTCATCCATTGCAACTGGGAAAACCATAGCCTTGAAAATAAACATTTTTATTGGCAGGGTGATGTCTCTAGTTTGAAATTTCAAATACCCTTACACATTCCAGGCAGTTTACCTCGTGAAAAACAGCAACATTTTTTATTAAAATCCTCAGCTTTGTGGTCGAGATCAAAGACTCATGAGATGCCATATTCTCTTGGGAGACACTCAGTGAACTATGACCAAAAACATTTTTTTTTTCTGAAACGAAACAATATCTAACATTGCTTGTTTTATTCTCTTCCCCTCCCCCACTGGGTACATAGGCCATGGAGTTTGGTGTGCCAACATTGCCCCCTGGTGTCCAAAGTTAGGAGAGGAGACATCTTCCTAATTCCCTGAGGAGACTCTTTAGGTCCAGATGTTTCCTCAATATCTGTGTGGCAGTTTGGATATTTAGAAAGATCATCCTCATGTTTCATTTCCTATCTTATGCCAGGATACTCAGGGCTGCCTTAATTCATGGGGCTTATGGCCAATTGCCTGTGGCCCCACAAGCACATGGCCCTTATGCTAATCTGTACATGTTAAGCCTTCAGTGCATCTTGTATCATATAAGTACATCAACTGTATGGCTTACATAACATCTTTGTGTTTTTTTCAAGCCTTGTGCATTGCGCAAATGTTTATCATGTTGATTAGTTGTTGTAGCACAGCATGTTTTTAATGTTTCAGCACTGATTTTGTTGTAAGCGCCAATGAAATAAATATATGTTCGATTTTAAGGGACGTGGTGGCTCAGTGGCTAAGACGCTGAGCTTGTCAATCAGAAAGGTCAGCAGTTTGGTGGTTCCAATCCCTAACACCGTATAATGGGGTGAGCTCCCGTTGCTTCTCCCAGCTTCTGCCAACCTAGCAGTTTGAAACCTTGTAAAAATGCAAGTAGAAACATATAGGGACTACTTCCATCCCTACATGCAGTGGACTTATCTGCTAGTCGTTACTGACTCTGGGGGGGGGGGGGTGCTCATCTCCGTTTCAAAGCCGAAGAGCCATTGCCAGAGGGAATGTTGATCTTTTGGGAGGGAAACAGAATTAGAATTAATACAGTGGGGGAGGCAGAAGCCTTCATTAAAAAACATAGTTCTCCCTAGAGGACCAAAATATGGGAGGTAGTGAAAAACGTAGTAATGTACAAGATATGAAGGAGGGAGGGGCTGTGGCTCCATCTGGGGACAGGGAGGAGGGAGCAATATCGAAAAGGCTCAGGTCACAAAAATAAATGCATTTGAAACATTATTGTAATTGTTGATATACTATAAAGTGACAAAAATAGAGATGATTGAACACATGGTTGATATAATGCAGAGCAAGATTCTGTTTTTGCTTATCTCTTATACGTTCTCTTTAGCATTGCAAAAATTGTGAGATTTGGAGGGATTTCTTCCACTATCACGGAGCTGCCAAAATTTTCTACGTACCCTTTTACCTTTCCCCATAGATGTTTAAAAACCAATAAAATTCTTTTTTTAAAAAAAAGCTGAAGAGCCAGTGCTGTCCGAAGACGTCTCCTGTGGTCATGTGGCCGGCATGACTAAATGGCGAAGGTGCACTGAACACTGGTTACCTTCCCACCAAAGGTGGTCCCTTTTTTTCTACTTGCATTTTTACATGATTTGGAACTGCTACATTGGCAGAAGCTGGGACAAGTAACGGGAGCTCACTTTGTTATGCGGCGCTAGGGATTCGAACCGCCGAACTTCTGACTTTATGATCAACAAGCTCAGCGTCTTAGCCACTGAGCCACCGTGTCCCTATAATTTATTAGAGAAGATATTAAAAGGATAGCACATCTGAGGTTTACTATAAGTTTGCTCCTTAACCTTTATTTTAAAAAAAAAAAAAAACTTTTATTGGTTTTTACAAATATTTTGGGGAAAAGGGTACATAAGTGTGGAGAAAAATTTTGACAGCTATATCATATGGAAGGTGGTGCTTCCCCAGGATCTTACATCTCTCTCTTATTTTATATATACCAAAATATCATTATTACATACATATTAGCAGTTTAAGTTTACTTCAAATTCTTTAACATCTTCAATCATACTTTATATCACTTCTAACCATTTCATTATATTAACAATTGCAATATACTTTTAATTCATTTCTGTGACCTAAGTCTCATTGCTGTCTCCTCTCCCCTGACTGTTGGCTGAGCCAAGGCTCCTCCCCCCTTCATATCTTGGGCATTGTCTCTTGTTCCGTCTAGAAGGTTCTTGTGTTTTTCCATGAAGGCTTCTGCCTCCACCACTGTATTAATTCTCACTCTACCACCCTCCCAGAAAATCAGCCTTTTGGAACTACCCATCTGAACCAGATATTTTTTTCATACAATTTTTTTAGTTAGAAAGAAGAACTTCTTCCTCTTATCTCTTATTCTTTTTGGTATCTGTTTCAAAATGGTTATTTCTTTGTCCTTATATCTTAAAGGTTCCCCCCTTTGAGCCCCTAGAATCTCATCTCTTGTAGTCTTTCTGAAAAATTTAACATGAACTTCCCTTGGAACATTGTGTGTTCTAGCATATGCTGAGTTGATTCTATATATCAGATCAATATCCCACCCTACCTTTATTTTGTTTTATGCAAGAAATATCACATTTAGTCCTTTTTTCATTAGACTAGCCATACACAAATCCTGCAACTTTTCTTTGCATGTTTCACCTCCAGATTCCAGTCATCTGATTACTCTTCTCTGCCCTCTTTCCAAAGTCTCAATATCTTTTTTTATAATGCGGTCACCAGAAATTGATGCATCATTGCAGGTTTGACCTTACAAAGGCTTTAGGAAGTGGTCCTTCATGTAATGTTGATTCTATCACTCTGCTAATGCTGCCCAGGGTTGCATTGGCTTTTAAAGAGACTGATGAACTTGGCATTTTTCATTTTTCTAACAGCAAACTGTGATATTAAGAATGCAAGAGTCCGTCCTTAAGATCTAAGTAGACAGTGATCAATCCTGATTGACTCATCCAGGATGTGGGGCTCCATAAAGTTGAAGAGTGAAGAAAGGAAGGTTTTTGCTTGGCTTCAGATTCACTTCCTCTCACTGTGTCTCTTGCACAGTAATAGACTCCTGTGTCTTCGGTTTTGAGGCTGTTCATTTGCAGATACAGCTGGCTTTTGGCATTGTCCCTGGAGATGGTAAAGCGGCCCTTCACTTTGTCAGAGTACCTAATTATGCTAGAACCAGGGCTTATCCATGCCACCCATTCAAGTCCTTTCCCTGGAGCCTGTCTCACCCAGTTCATGTCATAGCTGCTGAAGGTTAATCCAGAGGCTTGGCAGGAGAGACGGAGGGACTCCCCAGGTCTTCTCACATCCCCTCCAGACTCCACCAACTGGACTTGAGATTGGACTCCTAAAAAGAAAGGAGCTTTTTTAATAGATCTCTTGCATGCAAGAGGAGAACATAGAAATCAACTATGTAGTGGCAATAATTACCTTTGAGGACTACAAGTATGGACAGAAGGTTTAACCACATTTTTGCTCCCTGTAATGAATAGATGAAATTGATAGGAGAGGATTCTGGAAAAAGCACAAGGTTTATGTTGGTGGGAGTTGTCTCAAAAGACAAACCATTGGGCTCCTTTTAAGGGGAAATTGGGTCTCGATTTGCATATCTGTTGGGATAAAAGAGCCACACAGTGCATTTATTAACCCTTAACCACAGATGTACTGTTTCGTCTATGCTATTACAGAAAACTCTAGCTGCATAGTCCAGTATGAAAGATCATCCTCATGTTTCATTTCCTATCTTATGCCAGGATACTCAGGGCTGCCTTAAGTCATGGGGCTTATGGCCAGTTTCCTGCGGCCCCACAAGCACAGGGCCCTTTTGCTAATCTGTGTATGTTAAGCCTTCAGTGCATCTTGTATCATATAAGTACATCAACTGTATGGCTTACTGAGCATCTTTGTGTTTTTT